>MU860240.1:0-39695 GCA_033296875.1 Achaetomium macrosporum | reverse complement strand
CCAGCTCTTGGCGAATGTCGCGCGGACCCGGCAGAGACATCCTTGTCCCAGTCCGTGTACGTGTACATACGCACGGTCCCACCAGCCACACCAGCCACACCAGCCACAAACATGCTCACGGCAATTGAAGTCTGTGAACCAGAGACTACCTATTCGAACTCTTTAACCACCACCCCCGGATCGGACTGAACGACGTCACAGCTCCCGCGCTGCCAACTGGCCCCACCCAATCGGCCTTCCACAGGAGGCCCCGCCATGTCATATGTCATTCACCAAATACATTTCAACATCCTGTGGCTGAGAGGACGATGAGAATGCCTCTGCCCGGCAATTCGAAACCAGTATTCCAGTTCCCCTCCCAGGAGCCGCAACGACATGAGGTCGGCTCTCCCGTCAGGCCGGCTCTTCTCTCGCACAGAAGCGTCACTTTGCTTTGGTCCAGCCCCTAGGATTTCGAGGAATCTTCTTCGGCTTCCTCGAACGACTATTCGCACGTTCTCGTTCAGTACGGGCTCGCAATCTCGGACGCGACCATGGGGTTATCGTGTCATCCCCCGGACGTTGATAGCCGCCTCTGGCAGTGGGCTGGCTGCCGCTGCCTTCGTCGAGCTTTCGGAGAATGGCGGTGCCAACCCCGGCGAGACAGGCGAGTTACGCATGCTCGAGGTTTCGCGGGAGGAGATCCGGAAGACGGCTGGCCAAAACGACGGGACTCTGCGCTGGCTACAGCGCCGAGCCTTGGTGTTCCTTGACCTCTACGTTTGGGAGCCCATATGTACCGGCTTCCGCTTTCTCCAGCTCGTTTCCATATTCGTACCTGTCATCTTGACTGTCCCGGCGATATGGATTGGCGACCGCCTTCCGGAGCGCGACAATGAGCGGACGGGGACATTGTGGTGGTATGGGTTCTTAGTCCAGGCCATGGAGTGGGCCGGCCCGGCGTTCATCAAGGTAATACGCTACCAGTACCGGTTTGGGAACATGCAGCTGTCTGGGAGCTGACAATGACGTTGCGCAGCTTGGTCAATGGGCCGCCTCGAGAACCGACATTTTCCCCAACGAGCTCTGTGAGATCATGTCGAAGCTTCATGCCAACGCTCCCGCCCACTCTCTGCATTCCACAAAGCGTATAGTTGAGGAGGCGTTTGGCGGGCGCAATTTCGAGGATATATTTGACGAGTTTGACGAACAGCCACTGGGTGTTGGGGCCATCGCCCAGGTCTACAAGGCGAAGCTCAAGCCCGACCTCGCCCTGCCCGCGGATGCCGATGTCCCCACGGACCACGCCGATATCCGCTACAATGTTCGAAAGAATGTCGGGACCGTTCTCAAGAGTACCCCGAGGCGGGTCCCGTCATCGTATGTTGCTGTCAAGGTCCAACATCCCGGCGTCGAGAGGATAGTGCGGCGCGACCTTCGCATCATGCGGTTCTTCGCGTCCGTGCTCAACGCAATACCCACGATGGAGTGGCTCTCGCTGCCGGACGAGGTCGACCAATTTGGAGTGATGATGAAGCTGCAGCTAGATCTGCGCATCGAGGCAGCGAACCTGTCAAGATTTCGGAAGAATTTCAAGGACAGGACTACCGCCTGGTTCCCATTCCCCTACACAGATTTCTGCACGCGGAATGTGCTCATTGAGGAGTTCGCACACGGCATCCCTCTGGCTGACTTCTTGGCAAACGGGGGAGGTGTGTTCCAGCAAGATATCGCTTCTGAGGGCCTCGACGCATTCCTGCGCATGCTGCTCCTCGACAACTTCGTCCATGCCGACCTTCACCCTGGAAACATCATGGTGCGGTTCTACGAGCCAGACCGACCTACACTGCGATTTCGGCACACCGACGACGACGCCGGCATGGCCCAACATGCGGATGTGACCGAGCAAATCCTGTCGCGCCTGCGTCCCTATCGCCATAACAGAGACCTCTGGGATGCTGAACTGGCAAAGATCGACCGCGAGGGTTTCCGCCCCCAACTCGTCTTCATCGACACAGGACTTGTCACGGAGCTCAATGACACCAATCGGCGTAACTTCCTCGACCTGTTCCGCGCCGTGGCCGAGTTTGATGGCTATAAGGCTGGCCATTTGATGTGCGAGAGGTGCCGGCAACCCGATGTCGTGCTCGACAAAGAGGTGTTCGCCCTGAAGATGCAGCACCTGGTGCTGGGCGTCAAGAGCAGGACGCTCGCGCTCGGAAACGTCAAGATCGGAGACATCCTGCAACAAGTACTAGGCATGGTGAGGCAGCACCATGTCCGCCTGGAAGGCGATTTTGTCAATGTGGTCATCAGCATTCTGCTACTCGAGGGCATCGGTCGTAGTCTGAACCCTGACGTGGACCTCCTCAGCAGCTCACTCCCGATTTTGAGACAACTAGGCGCCCAGAGTGGAAAGGATATGGTCAAAGAGGGTGACTTTTCCATGCTGATGGTCTGGCTGGGCCTCGAGACAAGGAGGTTTATGCAGGCCAGCGTTGAGGATGTAAGTCGCAAGCCGCCCGCGAACCCCGTATTCTGGAACTGGTATTGACCGTCTAATTAGGTTGAGAGATGCGTCCGCTACGATCTCCTCTCTCCTAATGTTTAATTCCTTGGGCTTGCTAAAGGCGGCTGTAGTGAGACAAAGGCTTAGAGGCGTTCCTTGTATGACATTCGTGAACGCTACTCGCATGGCATACTTATTCTCAAAGAGTCTAGAAAAATCTCTACAAATCAAACAAGTGTTCCTGGATTTGTGAACGACCTCTGGATGCTCATTGTCACTGTTGGTCTCACGCAACATCCATCCGGTCTTTGGGTACAGTACATAGGGCCCGTGCGGCTTCCGGAGCTCAGCCTGCCAAGAAGGCTTCTTCGCCCCACTGGGTCGCTATCTTGCGGCTTGGCACGCATGTGCAAAAAACTTCGATGCGCGTCATCGTTGGTTTCTCATCCTTCCAGATCTCTTATCGTCCCTCTCTCCGTTGTTGTGTGTATCTCCAGCCTGCATATCGTTAAACTCCAACGACCATCGTCTTCTGACATTCTTGCGATCCATACAGCTCTCCGAAGAGGACAGACTTTGCGTTTGACGCTGAAGTGCTCTAAATCTTCAGCACGAACCACTATAATGGGTTGGTTCTGGGCCGACGCCGTTCCAGCTGCGCCGGTTGTCCCTCCGAGGGACTCGACACACGAACACCTTACTGGGGCTGATACACCTCCGGTAAGTTTGCCGCTGAGCTAGCCCTGTTCCCTTATAATTCATCTGCTTACTGTCCTCTTTAGTCCGGGTGCCCCATGCACAAGGCCACCGTTGATGCCTTCCACCCGCCGTCCCTTCCGTCGAGCCCAGCGCCCTCTTCCTGCCCCGTTCCTCACGGCAATCCCACCTCGAACGCCGCACTTTCTTCCTGCCCCGTCCCACATGATAATCATTGGGCGCCGTCAGAACAGCGACAGGAGTGGTCAATGCTCTCAAAACTCAACCCCCTCAACTACATGTTCCAGTCCATTTCGCAAGAACGGGCTCCCAACCAAACCTACGCACTCCCGACCAGTCGAGACGAGTCGTCCATTCCCAAAGGCAGTGGCGACGGCAACTGGGAGTACCCTTCACCCCAACAAATGTACAATGCGCTGCTTCGGAAAGGCTACACGGATACAGACATCACCGCGGTCGAGAGCATGGTTGCGGTCCATAACTTTCTGAACGAGGGCGCCTGGTCCGAGGTTGTGGAGTGGGAGCGCCGATTCGGCAAGGGTCTGGGTCGGGGCTGGGAGGTCAGCAAGCGCGGGGAGGAGAATGCACCTCTTGAGCTGAGGCGATTGGAGGCTCAGGAGGGCGGGCCGGCGCAGCCAAAATTGATCAGGTTTCAGGGGAGGCCCAAGGACATGACGCCCAAGGCGGCGTTATTGCAGATGCTGGGGCGCATATACCCGGCCAAGTTTGGGTACGTTGAGAGTCGAAACGTTGATATTCGCATAGTAGCTAACAGTCTTGGAACCAGCACCGATCCCCCTTTCGACCGGCACGATTGGTACGTCTCGCGTGACGTGAATGGTCAGAAGAAAGAGGTCCGGTATGTGATTGATTTCTACTCGGCGCCACCAGAGCCGACAGGCGAACCCGTCTTCTACCTGGACGTCCGGCCCGCGATGACGCCTACCGGGGCTGTGGAGCGATTAATGCGCTGGGGCGGTGATGTCTGGTGGAGGGCATCGGGTGCGCAGGTTCGTGAGGCCAACAACCGGAACCAACAGAAGTGACGACGCAAGGATCGGGGATATGTAGTAGGGGTTTCGGGACTACTTGGCATTTTTGGATGGCGTCGTATGACTAGGAGTTAAAGATTGTTTCATATCGGTGTTTCTATACTCTTCTCATGTGTATAATAGCCGGTGCCTTTCACTGTAAGATACGATATCGTAATTGACCGTCCTGTAATGGGACCATGCACGCGGTCCGAATCCTCTCGTCCGTACTTGTTTCGTCCGTCGTTTCTGGCTTCGGGTTGACGTGCTTTAGACTTAACACGGCGATGAGACCGGTCTTCTGCCAGAAACCGACCCCCTTGGCTCGTCCGTATCACTGGATTATTCCGCCCCTTGAGAGAGTCAATCCCAGTAGACCCGTTGACCACGGCCGAGCCGAAGCCCAAGCCATCCGCTGCTGAGAAACGGGGTGCGGGTCTCCGTGAAACGACATCCACGGCGGCCGCAACATTTGAGTCGCAATTTCAGGACGAAGGACTCTTGTCAGGCATAGGAAGAGGAGAAGGAGGAGGAGTAAAGGATTCATAGATCATGTCGTTATTGGCGCGATCTAGACGAACCTCCATTATAGTACATCTATACAAATGGATCGAAGGTTCGATTCCAAATTTAGTCTACAAGAAGTTGATGCCCACGCCGACCTGCAAACCCTTGCGCCCCTCCTCTCCCCTCCGGAGCACAAGCGGCAAGCTAAAGTTGAGCTCAAATCGCGCAACAGGGTGGGCATACACCAAACCAAAACCCGCAGCCAGGCTCGGCAGACCATTCGTCAACTCGGCAACAGCCGACTTGACGCCTTTCAAGACAGTGGCCGAGTCCATGGCCAATCCTTCGCTCCCTTCTTTCGCCTTGCCTCTGCTGTGGAGCGCCACCAGCCGCCCAGCATTCGCAAACAGCTGCAGCCTCAGGGGCGACTCGGGACCCGTGCGGGGCACCGGGATCAGCGCGTTGACGCTCCCGGCGGCGAAGACGTCCCCGCCAACGGAGTCGGCTCCGTCGTGAGGACCGAGACCACCAAGTTTAAAGCCGCGGACATCGGTAGGCCCGCCGAGCTGGAAGCGGTCGTTGATGCGGCTTGGTTGGGCTGGGCCTGTGAGAGAGTAGCCGGACGGAAGCGGGTAGAGGACGCCCAGGCGGAGGCCACCTCCGACCGAGACGCCAGACTTGGATCCCAAGCCGGGGATCGCCACGGGCAGCGCTCCTGATGCCTCGACTTCCGTCTTGGCAAAAGAAACATCGCCGCGCAGAGGGCCCCAACCGGCCAGCTCGGACACAGTGCGGAGGAGATAGCCCCTTTGCGGCAGCATCGGGTTGTCACGGCGATCGCGTGTAAATGTGTGTGTTAGGGAGCTTTTGAGGGAATCGCCCGCGTCGGCGCGGACCGTGGGCGATGCCGTGGCGGCCAGGCCGGTGAGTTGCCTCCAGACGGTCGAGAGTGCCAGCGCGTGGGTGTCGCTGTTCTCGGTTAGCCAGGCGAGCCGCAGATTTGCGCCTGCCAGATGCTCTTCGTGCGATGCCCATGGCTTCTGTGTCGCGGAGCGTAGTGCTTCGGCCGAGAACCGAAGGTCTGGGTTGCCGTTGAAGGGCGTCGAGAAGGTAGCATTGTAGGCTGACCTCGTTCGTGTACCGGCAGATGCGTTCACGGAAAGAGTCTCGGCACCGCCGAAGATGTTGCGCGCAACGGCGTTGGTGTAAGCCGAACCTTCGGCGTTACCAAAGTCGGTACCGGCGCTGAAAACTAGGCGCGACTTCTCCTTCACGCGGATTGAGATATCGAGGTCCGTCCTATCGGTTGGCGGGGCTGATTCGGGGCGTGGGGCCTCAGCCAGAAACACACCGAACCCTTCCTCCCTGAAGATGTCTTCTCGACGGCTGATGGGTCAACAAAAGGTCCTTACAGAGCGCGGGGATTTGCAGAGCAGGGATATGGCGCACCGAAACGGGCAAGCTTCTTGGTGGCTGCCCCAATGCGGTCGAGGACCTGGCCCAAGGTGGTCCCGGCATGCGCACTTTCCTCCACGAGTGGCTTGAGTACGTGGTCCAGCAAGCTTCTCCGGGTGTTGGTGGCGCCGTGGACCTCGAGCGAGCTGATGGAAGCTGGGGTGAGGAGGTGCTCGTCGAGCTGTAGACAGGACCGGTGTTAGCAACCGGCATTGCA
This sequence comes from Achaetomium macrosporum, assembly GCA_033296875.1. Taxonomy (NCBI): domain Eukaryota; kingdom Fungi; phylum Ascomycota; class Sordariomycetes; order Sordariales; family Chaetomiaceae; genus Achaetomium; species Achaetomium macrosporum. Next base: position 33,280 of record MU860240.1, on the reverse strand, counting down.
ATCACATCGGCGGTCGCTCGGAGACGAGATTTACCACTTTCGTCGGGCCCGTATAGCCTTGTTGCGCCGTAGTTGAGCTCGCAGTCTGGTTGGTCTCGATCTGGCCAGCGGCCTGTGAGAGGGAGAAGTCAGCTGGAGCTGGGGCTGGAGCTTGAAGTCCGGACTTCGGGCTTGCATTGCGATCGAGAAATCGGACGGATCATTCCAAGGAAAGACTAATATACATACATTGCTGCCGCCAAAGCCAAGAGAGTTGGCCATTGGTGCTCACTCGGCGTCGGCAATGGTCGCGACCGCAGGTGAGAGAGACAAAAGGAGCACTCGTGACCTAACTTTGTGAAGTTCTTCCCGAAGCTTGGCTCCGCCGGGCTGTGCCGAGTGGTGGAGCAGGGATAGGTAACGGCCCGCATTACCTAGTGGTCACGATAACGTTACAGAAGGCTCAGCGACTCAGCGATTCGCCGATTCCCGATCTTTAGGTGATCCGCTGGGCTGATAAGCACAGGGCGGCTCCGCCCCTTGCCTGCAGGTGTCCTTTCAGCTGCCCGTCTCAGCCATCGTCATCCACCTCCTTTGCATTCCGTATCTACCTACCTCCTACGAACCATTTACCCTATCTCAGGACAACGCAGACGCGCGCTTCAAAGCACACACGACTGATATCAAACACCTCAATCGATTCCCGTTTCTAATCATTTAATTATTCCCGTTGTGCTTTGTTTGTGGCGCCAAGCGGCCGACCTCGTCGTCTCACGTTTCGTCTTGTCTGCCGTTTGTCAGCCGGCCGACCTCGCCCTCACACCGACTCACCTGCCAGACATGGCCAGTCGAGCAGCACAAAAGCGCGTACGTTTCGAAAACTCAAAAGGGAAAGAAAGAAAGGAAGACATGACTAGGCACTAACACCTCTCACGATTGAAGTTGACACGCGAGTACAAGAGCATCACGGAGAACCCTCCAGCATATATCACGGCACACCCGTCAGAATCCAATATATTAGAGTAAGGCAGAATGCAGCCGCCTCTATGCCATCGGACTAACGCGGGAAATGCACAGATGGCACTACATCATCACCGGTCCTGAGAACACCCCTTATCACGGGGGCCAGTATTGGGGCACCCTCATGTTCCCTCCCAATTACCCCTTTGCCCCCCCAGCCATCCGAATGCACACTCCTTCCGGCAGATTCCAGCCGTCGAGTCGCCTGTGTTTATCCATCTCAGATTTCCACCCCCGGTCGTTCAACCCGGCGTGGTCAGTGTCGACCATTTTAATCGGGCTGCTCTCGTTCATGACCTCGGAGGAGATGACGACGGGTTCCGTGTCGGCCAGCGAGGCAGAGCGGAGGTATCATGCGGCGCGTTCACGGTGGTGGAACTCGACGGGCGGCGGATCACACCTCAAGGCCGATAATGGCTCCGGCAAGAATAATATCAAGGCAGGCGACGGCGGGGCCAAGTTCAAGTCCGAATGGCCCGAGGTGGACCAAGAGAACTGGAAATGGATGCGGGAGAACAAGATCGATCCGGCAACTGGGAACAAGATTGTTGAGAACGGCGGCCCTTCATGCGGCCCGCAGCTTAACATCGCCGCTGGCAGTGGTCACCAGGCCCACGCAGTGGTGGACGCAGTTATTCAGCAGAGGGATGCTGGGCAGGGCTGGCTGTTTCAAAACAAGCTGCTACTGGCTGGTGCTATCATATTTGTCTACGTGTTGATAGCCCGGCTTCTTGGGGAGGCCAGCTCGTGAGCACCGATCAACAGGAGCTCACATCTACTGTCCTTGGATTGACGAAGAAGGGCAGTGGCGCATCCCTGACCAGAGTCCGACTACGCCAGGGTTGCAACGAATCCGGACGCGAGGAGTGGTGCGGCGTTGGGCGTTAGGTGCCTTCATGTGCCATTGTCGGCCCCCCCAGGGGATTTGCTTCTGGTCATCTCGCACAGCTTTCTAAACCGCCTTGGGAGGAGGGCTGTTGGGATTCGGGAAGAGAACCGGGACGAGAAGCGGCATAGGATCCAGGAGGCAGAAAGATCTGGTCAAGATGGATAGACTGGCACACTCAGGGCAGGGGAGTTTGGGATCACTGGATAGCATTCCTCATAATCTTTAGGGGGCAGGAAGCGTTTGAAATTTGTGCACTAACCTACCTTACCTTAGTACCTCCCCTCATCCTTCAGCACGCGCGATCATGAGAATGGCCGAGTGCACGCAGTCCAGACCTCTCCTCAAACTCCTTCGGCTCATGGGTCAATACCGACCATTCCATCTGGAGCACTCCGCATATTCCCCCGGATGTCACAACAATACCGAGTACCCTCGACGGCCGGGCAGATATCCCGATCTGTATGCCTCGGGCCTGACAACCTCGAAACGGATCGCTTCCCTGATCGCCCGATGGCCCCTGGTCACAGATTCTTGGCGTCTCAAGGCTTGGGCGTGGTCAAACTTACGCCGCTCATATACTGGTGGCTCTCCTTTCCAACAGCCTGGAGCTTTTTCGGTAATCAAACGGCCCGGCTCGCACGACACAAGTGTGCTTCGGGGAAATAACATGTGAAGGCAGTTGATTGAGCTACTGCTCCAACGGTCCTGGTTTCCTTGGTTTCCTCGTGTTTGAACCCATTTTTGAGAAACCAATCGCATCTCTGCTGGTCGGCTGATGTTCCTGAACTTTAGAGCATCTGCGTGACAGAACTCGAGCATATGGAATGTAGTTCATGCCAAAGTTGGAAAGATTTCCCGGGAATGAGCACCAAGGATAGAGTGAGCTATCTAAAGTCTCGCCCCCCATCCCAACTCCTATCGTCTCCTGAAATAAGATGGTAATGACAGTGACCTCTTGTGGACTGCTCTGGTAAGCACCCCGTTGCGACTGCGGGTACGGTCAAGATGGCTGGATCCGGAGAGCCACGGACTCGGAAGGATACTCTGTCGCTGGTCGACAGGAGCACCTCCGAGATTGCCCACGAGGACGGTAAGGCGTCTCGCGCACAGGTTGTCGGGACGACCTCGCTGTATGAGAATGGCCAAGTCCGGTTGATTCCGGTCCGTACTAATAGTTCCACTCTTGATATCTTTACCCGATGCTGATGCGACTACAGGCCCCGAGTCCGGACCCCAGAGGTCAGTACCAGCCTCCGAAGTACATACCGGCCTGCAGAGAAAAAGCCAGGCTTACGACTCAGAGCCCCTGAACCCACCGCAATGGCGGAAGTGGGCGGCAATCGGCAGCCTATGTTTCTGTAAGGGTCTTACACCTTGGTTCCCTCCCTCCGCTCTACGCCGTCAGCATCTGACATGTCTCCGATAACACCAAAGTTGGCTCGCTGGCGCTCTCGGCAGAAATCATCGTCGGCAGCCTCGTCCCGCTGTACCTCCTCTTCTCCTCGGGCGTGGACGTGCGTATCCTCAACACGGTCGACTTCCGAACCATCAGCGGGGGCTCGGCCACTGGCGTGAACCCCTTTGCCATCATCCCGCAGGGCGTGATCCCTGCCGACATTGAGAAGGTGTCCATGCTAGCGACGATTCCGTTGCTGAGCAATGGCATTGCTAGCTAGTATGTGTCGCGTCTGTTTCAACGCCCGGATTGGGATTTCAGGTAACGGCCGCCGATCACAAAGCTTCTTGGTGCCCTTGTCGATTGCTATCGGTCGGCGGCCGGGTTTGTTCTTAGCTGGTGCCTGCGCCTGGGTTGGTGGCTTCCTCGCTGCCGCAAGCTCCTCGCTGGATGTTCACTTGGTTGCGCGAGCCATGCAGGTACTTAGTGCCAGCGAACTCTCAACAGACAACTCTCTTGACCAGTGGCTAACTTGGCGTATATTTATTAAGGGCCTGGGAGCAGGGACTGTAGAGGCCTTGATTCCCCTGATTCTGCAAGACATGGTGTTCATCCATCAGCGAAACAAGGCCATGGCTGTCGTCGTGTCGAGCCAGGGCATTGTCATTCCGGCTCTGGGCATTGTCACTCCATACATCGCCTCGGTGTACGACTGGAGATGGGTCTACTACATCACCTCCAGTTTCGGTATCGTAGCGTGGCTTTTGCTCGTTGCATTCCTCCCTGAGACGCGGTGGACGAGATCCAAAGAAGAGCTCAGTACATTGACGCCTGCACCCCCCCTTCGAGCGCCAACCCCTGTTGCTGATATCTAGTTTGCATCTAGGTGGCCAACGGCTTCATCCCGTTGAACCTGGGGAAACCCGGCCGAAGGTGGACTACGAACGATATCCGGCTCCGACACAATGGTCGTACTTGGGCCTCTTCCAGAACGGATTCGCGTGGAAACAGGCTGGCATGTCCATGTTCAACACTCTCAGGACTACTCCTTTTCCTGCCATTGTGTGGGCTACCGTGGCCAACGGCATCTTTATGATCGTCAACTCGGCCGCGCAGCAGATTGGCTCCGTTGCGCTTCTGGCTCAGGGGTAAGTCATTGCACCCCCGGCACCGTTAGTACTAGTACTCCCTTACCCCTGAAGTTGAAATTAAATCACCGCTCCGCAGTTGGCAATTCCAGTACACCGGTGTTTTCGCCGTCCCCTTTATTGCCGCCACGGGCTTAGTCTACTTCTTTGGGGGTCCAGTCGCCGACCGCATCTCAAACGCCGTGGCCCGCCGCAATGGCGGCGCGCGGGAGCCCGAACATCACCTGCTCAACGTCGTATTGCCGCTGGTGTCGGGTCTCACCGGGATGTTCGTCTTTGGCTGGGCCGGCCAGACCAATGCGCATTGGGCCTTCCTGATGCTGGGTTCCTTCCTTGTCATCTTTGGTTCCTTGGTCGTCCTGTCTGTCATCAACGTCTTCCTCGTCGAGAGCTACCCCATGTGGGCCGGCCCGGTGCTCGTGGACGTTTCCAGTCTCCGTATTATTATCGGATTCTTTGTCTCAAGTAAATCGACATCGTGGATTGCTGAGCGGGGATTCTTGAATACGTTTATCATCTATGCCGAAGTCATGATTGTGGTCTCGCTGGGAATTCCGCTGTTGTATTTCTTTGGCCGGAAGCTTCGGCAATGGACCGCAGGCATGGTGCAGAAGATCACTAGCGGTGACTCTACGGAAAAAGAGGTCGATGATAGCGTGAGCGAGGAATCTCTGAGGCCGTGAGTGGCAGAGAAGGGTGACAGGATGTATACGGCGTAACAAGCCGGTCTCACCGTCTTACAATCTGCATGTCTAGTGATGTCGGTGAGACAGAGAAGTTGCTACTAGTGTATGGTTGGCAGTATTGTCTTACGTGGTCTATGAAGAGTATATTGTATGCTTATACTTCACTCAGTAGTAGGTACTGTACTTAACCATGGTGAGTCTTGAGGCATGATGCTGTGAATCTAACTCCAAAATACCTTGTGTCAGCTGCTGGGAGCCGCCGAGTTTGATAGGCACGCATAGTATTCCCGAGGAGCCTAGTTCCCCGTTAGGGCGGAGCTCAGAGGGTCACCTTCAGCCAGAGGAGGGTTGATTGGCGGCTCTCGTTACATTGCAACGTCGCTGGGTGCTGGCCAAGACGCTCAAGTCCCGGGAACGAGAAAGACGAGAAAGACGAGAAAGACGAGGAGGGTACAACAGTTCACATCAGCTCCCCCTTGAGGCACACAGAGACTCCTTCACAGCCATCAGCCTCTCTCTCGGTATGGCGAATCCAATAATGGCACGACATACGGTCCAACTTCTCTCCTCCGGCTGGGAGATGAAAGGCGAGAAAGACGAAAAATAGCTTCCAGTCTCACAGGTTCCCAGCAACGTCCACACTGAGCTTATGAGACACGGCTTGATGCTGGACCCCTTTGTCGACATGAACGAGTTGGAAGTCTCATGGGTTGCCGAGCAGACGTGGCATTACCGAATTACGTTCACGGCCTCAGCCGACAGACGAGGCCCAGGAGCCAAGGTCGACCTGGTCTTCGAAGGACTCGACACGTTGGCAACGGTAACGCTGAACGGAGAGGTCATACTGGAATCGGACAACATGTTCGTTGAACATCGGGTGAGCATCGGCGAACTTCTGATCGACGAGACGGCAAACACGCTGAAGATCGTGTTTGAGCCTGCGCGCCGTCGTGGTCTTGAGCTTGTCAAGACCCACCCGGACCACAACTTCATCGTGCACCAAACGGAAGTTAGCAGAGGGCCAGTCCGGAAAGCTCAGTACCATTGGGGCTGGGACTGGGGTCCGATACTGTTGACCTGCGGGCCGTGGAAGCCCGTAAGGCTGGAGTCGTACGTCAACAGGATCGAGGATATTCGGGTGGATTACGATCTTCGCATGAGCCAGGGGTCGCCGACTGTGCTTGAGGCTACCATCCAGGCCCATGTAGTTGATCCAGCAGCAGCGGTTGAGGTTGAGCTTTTCCGGCCTGGAGAGCTAACCGCGGCACTGAGAGACCGCAAAAAGAGCCCTCATGGTGCACAGTCATGGCTCTACACATCCTCCATCCTCGGCATGGAGAATCCCCCGCTGTGGTGGCCGCGAGGCTACGGACCGCAACAGTCATGCAAGCTACGATTGCGAAGCATTGCCAGCGATGGATCGACAGTTCTCGCGGAAGAGCACCAGACTCTCGGCTTCCGCAAGGTCGAGCTGATCCAGGAGAAGGACCAGTTCGGAAAGTCCTTCTACTTCCGCATCAACGGAGTGGATGTCTTCTGTGGTGGCTCCTGCTGGATCCCAGCCGACAGTTTCCTTCCCCGGATCTCTCCTCAGCGCTACCGGGACTGGATCGAACTCCTCGCCGAGGGTAACCAGAACATGGTGAGGGTCTGGGGCGGCGGCATCTACGAGTCCGACGCCTTCTACACAGCCTGCGACGAACTGGGCATCCTGGTCTGGCAAGACTTCATGTTCGCCTGCGCCTCCTACCCCGTGTACCCGGACTTCCTCTCCTCGGTCGCGACCGAAGCACGGCAGAACATCCGCCGCATCCGCCACCACCCCTCCGTTTTCCTCTGGTGCGGCAACAACGAAGACTACCAACTCGAGCGGTACCACCTCGAGTACAACTTTGACTCGGACAAGGACCCTGAGTCCTGGCTGCAATCCACCTTCCCCGCCCGCTACATCTACGAACACCTCCTGCCCAACATCGTCCAAGCCGAATGCCCCGCCAACACCGCAATCTAGCACCCGGGCAGCCCCTGGGGCGACGGCAGCAGCACAACCCTCAAAGTCGACCGCACCGTAGGCGACATCCACCAATGGGACCTGTGGAACGGCGAGGCGAAGCCGTGGCAGCTGCTGCCGCAGATGGGCGGCCGGTTCGTGAGCGAGTTTGGCATGGTGGCTTATCCGCACACGGATACGATCCAGCGGTTTGTCGCCGACCCGCGGGAGCGGTATGCCGGCAGCCAGACGATGGATTTTCACAACAAGGCGGTGACGCACGAGCGGCGGCTGCTCGCGTATGTGGGGGAGAATTTCCGGTTGGCGTGGGCAGGGACAGGAGCAGGGGCACGGGGTTCGGGTCTGGATGGGTTTGCGCATCTGACGCAGGTGTTGCAGGCGGATGCGCTGGGGATGGGGTATAAGTCCTGGCGGAGGCATTGGGGACGCGAAGGAGGAGCCCGGTGGTGCGGCGGCGTACTGGCCTGGCAGCTGAATGACTGCTGGCCGGTTGTGTCGTGGGCCGTTGCGGACTACTACCTGGTCAAGAAGCCGGCGTATTATGCCATCAAGAGGGCCCTGGCGCCGCTCGTGGTGGGCGTGACGCGCAAGTTCCATGATTGGACGACCAGGCCGGCCGATGCGCTCTGGAAGAGGAATACGGGCCATGTCGACCAGAGAAAGCCGTTGACTGACATCGAGTTCGATGTGTGGGTTTCCAGCTTGAGGTTGGAGCCAGTGAAGGGGATGCTGGTGGTGAGGTTCATCTCGATCAGAACCGGACAGGAGGTAAAGGAGAGGATGGAGAGGGAGGTGGAAGTGCAGCCGAACGGCTGCACCGAGGTGTTGGTGGGATACAAATTCGACTGGGGCAAGGCAGCGGCCGCGGCGCCGGAGCACTTCGTCATCCATGCGTCTCTCTGGGTGGACGGTGCTCAGGTCAGCACCGACACCTCGTGGCCGGATCCTCTCAAGTACCTAGACTTCTCAGACAGGGGGCTCGAGGTGAGGCATGTCAGACCGGGCCTCGTCGAGCTTTCGGCGGAAAAGCCCGTGAAGGGGATTGTCTTTGCCGAGAGACAAGGCATTAAGCTCAGCGACAACGGATTCGACCTTGTCCCCGGAGACGAACCGAAGCGCGTGCAGGTTGAGGATACAAGCGATGAGTTGACATGGACCTTTGTTGGCCGTTGAACAATGGTTTGCCATTGGCAATTACAATAGTATCATACAGCCTGCATGCCCGGCTAGGCAGTGAAAGCCTGAGCTTGAGCGAACCTAGAAGTGACCATTAATCGGCTTGGGTTGGTAGAGCTCCTCGAGGTATTTCTCCTCTTCATCCGTTAGCACTTTGCCTCTCGCCGAGATGGCTTCTTCCAGTCGCTCGAGCTTGCTGAAGCCAATGATGGGACTCGTGACCCGTTTGTTGATCCACGCCAGCGCAACATGGGAGATCTGTTTCGTAAGGTCAGCAAACGTGTTCCCATAAATGAAGGCAGAAGATAACCAAGACTAGTAACTGACCGGCCACTCATATTTGTCCGCAATCTCCACCACCCGCTTGATGATGGTCAAGTCGGGCTCCACCGTCCCATGCGCCCCGGGGGTGTTCTCCTTCTCCCCCTTGCTCCGGGGAGTCGTGCCGTACTGCTCCGGGCGGCGAGCCAAGTGCCCTCTGCAGAGCGGCGCCCAGGGGACCAGGCCCACGCCCGTATCGTTGCAGAAGCGGTTCATCTCGCGCTCCTCCTCGCGGTAGAGGAGATTGTACTGGTTCTGCATGCTGACGAACTTAGTCCAGCCGTTGCGCTCGGCGCAGAACTGCATGCGTGCAAACTGCGTCGCCCACATGCTGCTGGCGCCGATATAGCGCACCTTGCCGGCCTGGACGAGGTCGTGCAGTGCCTTCATGGTCTCTTCGATAGGTGTGTCCGGGTCGAAGCGGTGGATCTGGAGCAGGTCGATATAGGGCGTGTCGAGACGCTTGAGGGACGCCTCGACCTGGTTGAAGATGGCCGCCCGCGAGAGGCCGAAGTTGTTGACGTAGTCCTTGGACAAGGCAACCTTGTCGCGGACGAAGTAGGCCCGCAGCTCGGGCTCCTCGCCCACGGCGAAGTAGCACTTGGTCATGATGACGACCTTTTCTCTGGGGATGTTGTACTTCTTGAGCGCCTTGCCGACAATCGTCTCGGACGCCCCGTTCGAGTACATGTTGGCGGTGTCCCACGTGTTGAGGCCCCTGTCGTAGGCCGCTTTGAGCAGCGGAAGCGCCTCTTCCTCGCCAATGGCCCAATCCAGAGTCCGCGGGTCGCCGAAGCTCATGCACCCGAAGATAGGCACCGAGATCTTCAGGCCGCTGTTCCCCAATCGCCGGTACTCACATTTGGAGTCCTCGACCGACTTCTTAAGGCCCGCCGTGAGCCAAGGATTGGTAGCCATGGTTCAGGATGGGTTCGTCAAGTTGGCTGGAAGGTGTCTGACTGGATCAGGTCAAAGAAGATGAGAAGTGCTACCAGTAAGGTATTTATGCCATGGCAAGCAAGTCTTCTGACAAATCTTCCTCTCTCCTTCATTCTTCATTCCCGTCGGATGCAAAAGGTTGTTGCCATCGGAGCTACCCCGCAGCGGGAATAAAGGGGTTAAACGCACAGCTCCGGGCCGGCCTTATGGTGCTGGATCGCAGCATTCCAAATTCTAATAAGTTAACTGCAGTGCAGGCCAGGCGTGGAGGAAAGAGCGACGGGAGGTGTGGCAGGAGAAGTGGGGCGGCCGTTCGGAAAATGGAATACTAACTCCGGCTGGAAGTCCTGGAACCGCTGGACGGCTCCGAACCTGTAAACAACACGGTGCAACTGTTGGAAGTCCAACAGCCACGTATCCACGGTGTCACAGAGTGCAGACTTACGAATGGAGCGTGTAGAAGCTGAGGGGCAGGCAGTGTGTCAATTGAAGCTGTTGATGTTCCGATCATCCGTTCAACCTTCTGTGGGCATCGCCCAAACCCTGAGAAACCTCCTGTGCCAAACCACTAATCACCCCTGAATTGACTGCCCAGACCGCCTTCTGCCCTGCGCTGCCATCCTCGGAACTCCGACCCAGTTCCTCACCGCCCAGTAGATTCAACAGCAACTGACCGACTCGAAAGACCTCTGAGCAACAAAATCTCAAGGAAGCTCCTTCTAAAGGCATCTCGATGAATATCTATTACCTGTCCAATGCTTGGGATTGACACTGGTGACTTTCAGTACAAGCTCAACAGCACAAGACAGTCAAGCTTCAAGAGAGGGTTAAGTGTCGTAAGAAACTTGGGGGGACTTACCATCTGGTAGTAAATTCCTCGCTTATTCAGAAGTGAGGCATGGTCGCCTTTCTCTACGACCCGCCCGTCTGCGAGGACGAAGATCACGTCAGCATTCTGCACTGTTGCCAGACGATGCGCCACGACCACCATTGTCCGGTTCCGCCTGTTTTTTTCAAATACCGCCTGCACCGACTTCTCCGTCTCGGCATCCAGGTTCGAGGTAGCTTCGTCCAAGAGCAGCAGCCGAGGGTTCCGAATCAATGCGCGGGCAATGGCAATCCGCTGCTTCTGCCCGCCGGACAGGGTGACGCCCCTCGTGCTCACATTGGTGTCGTATCCGTCTGGAAGGGAAATGATGAAGTCGTGGATCTCTGCGTCGCGACATGCTTGGTGCAGTTGCTCTTCGGTGGTGGTCTCCTCGTCAACTCCGAGAAGGACGTTTTCCCGAAGCGTTCCGTCAAACAAGTTGGGCTCCTGGGACACGAGAGAAATGTCTTTGCGGTAGCTTGCCACGCAGAGGTGAGAGATATCTGACCCGTTGTACAGGATACGGCCCGCGTTAGGCGAGTAGAACCTCTCCAGCAACGAGATGACTGTGGTCTTTCCGGATCCTGGTATCTTGTTAGTCGCTGAGGCTCTTGAAGAGCTCGGAGGGCACTCCTACCGGATGGACCGACGATTGCCGCAAACTGTCCCTTTTGGACCTTGCTGGCATGTCAGTCGATTGAGCAGCACCTTGCAGGGGGTTGCTTGCTCACAGTTAGGCTGAGACCGTTCAGTATGGGCACGTCCCGGGTTGGGTATTTGAACCAGACGTTCTCGAATTGGATCTTGGCCCCCTTGTCGTCATCCCCAATATCCCCAATATCCAGCGAGACAAGCTTCCCATCGGCTCGGTCTTGGCTTCGCATGTTGATGATGCGGCTTGCAGCGACCGATGCTCTAGCAATATCTGTCTCCGGTCAGACTCTTGCCAAGTCAAGGAGAGCAGAGGAACAACCCACTCGGCCCATGGCTCAACCATTGTCCCGCGCCGAGACCGCCCTGAATGCACGTCAGCGATGGAGATAGCTTGGAAAGCCCAAATTTCAGGACACTCGCCTGTAAGACGGCAATATAGACAACCATGTATTGGAGCGAGTTGTACTCGTGGGTGAGCATGAGGTTGCCCCCATACCTAGGAGAAGTCAGCTTGGAGCCCCTTACTCTTAGTCAGCCTCAACGCCTAGGTTGTCTCACCATAGCACAAAAGCCATGCAAAGCAACGCGACACTGTCTGCCACGGCAAAGATCAGAGTCGTCCAGCTCGACTTCCAGAACGCCTTGCTGACATGCCGCTGAAGCAGTGTCTCGTATCGGCGGATGATGGTTTCCTCGAGCGTCAGCGCTGAGACCGTCCTGAAAGCCCCAATCGACTCTGTCGCAAATTTTGCGCTCTCGGCAAAGACCTCATTGTTCATCTTCTCAAACTGTGTCTCGTACCGGATCCGGAAGAACGCCGCTGCGATGATCAGGGGCATGGACGAGCAGAGTGTGACGATGGACAGCTTCCACCCGAAGTAGAAGGCAATCACCAAGCACCCGACGACGTTCAGAACGGATATGATGGCGAAGGCCATGTTTGTGCCGAGCAGCTCCTGCAGCTGACTGGGATCTGTGGCCAGTTGAGCTGTGAGAGCACCGACCGAGTGATCATCGGCATCGAAGAAGGCTACCGACTTGGAGAGAATGTTGCGGAAGTATTCGCCACGGTAATAGTGGGTGATGTGCTGCCAAGGATTAGCATTCCTCTCCTGGACGGGTAGTGGAGGTTACGGGTCTTACAAACGCCAGCGTGGAGGACGACCATCCCAGTGCAAAGTAACTTATCGCGACGAAGATGGCCAGCATGACGAACATCAGACTCCAGAAGTTTGCCAGAGTCTGGAGCCATTCTCCCCAGAACTGGAAAAGGGTGAGTTCGGTGGCGAACAAGTATGCTTGGATCGGCTGGCTGGCTGTCGGAAACATAAAGACATCAGCTTGGCGAGATTGTAATAGACAGGTGCTCTTACCTCCACCGCCCAAGGCGCTGAGAAGTAGTATGGAATACCACTTCCTCCGGTGCCTTTGCTCGTAGAGAAGCAAGGCGAAGCTTTCCCAGAGCCCCAGAGCCCTTTTCCGGTTTACCGGGCCATCCTCGGACGCAGCCATGGTCTCCACGAGCGTAGTACCCGTGGCAATTGTCGCCATACTATTCTTCTCACTGATCTCCGCACTTCCGCCTGGCACAAGGTCGTTGGGTTGCTCTTGGGAGTTCATGGCCAGCTGCTGAGCCGTGGCCAAGGCCCAATATGCACCCCCTGCCTGCTGCATGAGACTCTCGTGGGTGCCCTGCTGAACGACCCGGCCTTTTCGGAGGACTACGATATTGTCCGCTTTCCTGACGGTAGCTAAGCGGTGGGCTATGACTATTGTCGTTCTATTCTTTGCCACCTTGTCCAGCGCGGCCTGAACCATCTTCTCGCCGCGGACGTCGATGCTGCTGGTGGCCTCGTCAAGAATGAGAATTTTGGGACGCTTGACGATGCTCCTCGCGATGGCCAAGCGCTGGCGTTGACCACCGCTCAGCTTAATGCCGGCATCTCCTACCACGGTTGAGTATCCCTGGTTCGGGTGTCAGGGCATGTATTCCAGTAGTAGATTGATACTAACACGGCGTCAAAAAAAAAAAGGGGGGGGGGGGGGGTTGGTTCACCTCAGGTAGGCGGCTGATGAACTCTTCTGCAAAAGCCTCAATGCACGCCTGCTCCACAAGTCTTTTTTTGGTCTCTGGATCGGCGTCCTCCCACTCGGTACCGACGAGGCCAAACTCTACGTTTGCGTAGATGGTGTTGTTGAAGAGGCACGGTTCCTGTTGTACAAGGCCGATCTGCGTCCTCCAACACTTCAGATCGATCTCTCTCAACGGCCGGCCGCCAATGGAAATAGAGCCGTTACGCCAAAGGAGACTCTGTAAGAACATTGAGAATCAGCTCAGTCGAAGGTAAGAACTTGTTGCGGGACCGAATCGCGTACCGGGTGACCGCTATCAAGCGACTCGATCTCATACCACCGTTCTAAGAGGCCAACAATCGTGCTCTTCCCCGAGCCCGAAGGCCCAACAATGGCCGTGACCTTTCCAGAAGGAAATCGTAGGTTGAGGTCATCGAGAATCTTCAGATCTGGCCTGGTGGGATAAGCAAAGTTGACATGATCGAGCACAATGTCCTCCGTTGCCGACACCTCGGGATGTCTGACGCCGGACTTATCCGACTTCGGGGCATCGATGATAGTGTAGAAAATTGTGGCTGCGCCAGCGGCCCGAGCTGCTGCGGACAGAGGGCCCGTGATGCCGCCGATCGACGTTGTCATCAGCATGACCGACATCAAGACCCTGAGCACGGTGGATAAGAGGTGTCAGTTTGAGCGGGAGACTTATTTCAGAGGCCCGGATTTTCCTATTTGGTCACTTACACGATCAGAGTTTCGGCAGTGTTGAACTGCAATGCAATGTGCATCTTCAGGGAGTACCAAAACGAGAGGGCAAAGGTACTGCTCTGTATCAGTGGATGCCCGTGACTGCATGTGCAGGGCAGACGATATGATGGTACCTATATACGGCAAACTGAACTGTGATTCTTCCGTCTCAGTATCCATCAAATCCGCATCGTGAAGCGGCAAGAGGACTCACCTGGCGCTTGTTGCATCGCTATCAATGGAGACATCTTTAAGCCACGTCGGCGAGATTCGTCCACCCAGGTCGCATACCTTCGGGCCATCTTCTCGCTTGCTCCGCAAGCAGTAACCATCCTGATAGAGCTGAAGATCTCGCTGGCTGTGATAGAAGCTTGGATGTCTGCGTGTTGCACCTCGTTCAAGCGCTTAACGAGGAAAGGGGTAGTTGCGGCATAGGTGGTGATGATGAGGAGCAGGCCGCTGCTGGTGATCAGGGTCAGGGACCAGCTATAACACATGGCAATGATGAAGGCGGAGACCACGGTGGAAGTTGATTGGACCAAGGCCGAGAGCTTCTCGGATATGCCCGTCTGCAGCGTGCTTGCTGTGATGGTGATAATAGCGGCCGTTTGCCCGGGTGGGAGCACGTCAAGCGTGGATACCGGCTGAGCAAAGAGGGATTTCAGGTATTCGAGTCTGATGGCTGCAGAGATTCTCATGCTGCACATCCGGAAACCGATCTTGAATCATTGTTGCTCGGTCAGGCCCCTGGACTTCGTTGGGCAAGTTTGAATCACTCACATATGCCACATAGTCCAGGGCAAGCCTGATGAAAAACAGGCCGACGAGATATAACCTGGGATGTTTCAGTTTCAAACTAGTAAATGTCAGGTATAATGCCTTACGCGCAGGTCCTAATGGCATTTTCAAACATCTCGAATGTAGTCCTGGCGTCCGCCCCGAAGTATCCGGTGAACGAGTTCACCATCCGGCCTGTGCGGTGGTTAGGTAGGTAGCCGGCCTGTATTTACTACCATGATAGCAAAGGCCAAACAAATATTAAAAAAAAGGAAAAGAGAAAGAAAGGAAAACAAAAAAGAAAAAAAAATTAAGAAAAAGGGGTCATACCAAATACAACGTTCATGATGGGCATGGTTACGCCGGCCCCTATTGAAGTGACGATCGCTGCGAAGAGGAGCGCTTTGTCCAGCCATGTTGCGAAGGAAAAGATCCGCTGCGGGCACGTTAGTCATGAGGATGAATGCTTGCGAAGCTGGATGACACACGGTGAAATCTTTCAATGCTGTTTTGTATTGGGATTTGAGGAGGAATCGGGACTTCTGCTTCGTGGCGGCCGACGGCGGGTGCCGTGGCTGGGCCATGGGCTCCGGCATAGGCTGCCGTAACGTCGGCGTTGATTCTTCTCCCCTCATCATACCGTGTTGTTGGTGAGTAGAAGTGAGATAGTCTCGACCAGTACTTAAGTTGGCAGCAGAAACGGAAGGTGATCCTTTCTCCACACCCTCGGAGGAGACGCTCATCACTGAATGGTCCGCTGGCGTCGATGCGCCTCGCTAAGCGGACTTGCCGTTCCCAAGTGACCAGAAGAGAACTTGAATGCAGGCATAACAGAGCGAGTAGGGGCTCAAAATCGTAGCTTCGCTTTCATTCGTGTTCCCTAAGCAGAGCATGAGTGACTGGACGGATAAGGCACCGGCAAGTCTCGCTGCAAGGTATCTAGAAGTACAGGGGCTGAGAAAGAGGAACGACCGTGCACGGCACATACACATTGGTGACATGAAGTGATTGGGTAAGGTACCTTAGGTGTGTACGTTGTGCAGCCCATCCTCCACAAGCCGACCTTTGGACCGACCAGTCCACGACAATCGGGCCTCCAGGAATTGGGTTGTAAGGGGTAGGGCCAGAACGTTGCGGCGACAGACCACCGCGCTCTTAGCTATGGCAGTAGCAGGCGATAAGAATACAGAATGGAACGAGGTCTCGCACCGCCTCGACGATGAGCTCAATATGCGGGTAATTCGCGTGCAATCTAGGCTGGAGCTTCATGGCAGGGATCCGAGGGAAGGAAACCGATTTGCCAAGCATATCAACCGATGATATTGATGTGATAGGACTCCCAAAGCCGTGGATTCAGGTGAAGACTGAGTTCGGTTCCAATCGGTAGTTCGGCTGGGGGAAAGAAACCCCCGGGTAAGGTACTAACTCGGCACCTGCTAGACTCTCCTACGCTAGTAATGTTTTGGGCTTATCGTCAGTGCGGTGCGGCCCTCCGGTACAGTACATTAGCAGATCCGCACTGCTTCGATTCTTTGACTACACTGCTCCTCTTCTCTTTTCGACGGCAGGTATATTCAGCCGAATGAGCCGAGTGCCGTTGTTATCGGCGTACCCGACTTAGTTCGTACGATTTCTCGCCGGATAATTGCTGGTTTGAGATGGATTGTACTCAACTACCTTAGTCAATGCCCACATCCCGGCCATGGAGGGTGGAATGCCATTGACCGAGAAGTAGAAGGGAAGTCTAACCTAGAAGTTCCAGGTTGCCCAGGACGGCACTGGGCCTATGCACCGACCTAGCATATCGAATATGCCCTTAAGGGTCTTAGGGTACGCCTGGGCCTTCTATAAGGACATCTGAGACACTGCGCGCAGCTCCTTCGACAAAGTGTGAGTGATGTCGATCATAGGCTGAATTTTGAAACGGAACGTGTCAGCCACCGGAATGCAGAACACGCCCGTTTTACTGCTCAGATCATGAACCGAGATTCAATCCCGAGCCGTGCTCAAGTCTAGCGCAGCTCCATGACGGCAGTATGTACATACCTAGGTTATAGGTACTAGTACATAGTAGTATGTAACGAGTACTGTAATTAGGTGAATTAGCCGTCAACTGAGTGTCGCTCCCGAGGATAGTGAACCGGGAACATCAAAGGGGATTTCGCAAGCCTGGACGGGTCTGCACAGGCGCAAGTTGGGTGACGCAATCATTTTGCGCTCGATCCTTTCGATCTCATGCATCGGTGCATGTGCCTTTTTTGCAACCCGCCAAGCGAGCTTGAGAAGATTCCCGCTCGCATGGCGTCCCTGCCGCCTTTTTATCCGCGACCTGCAGGTACACACACGCGGTACTTACCATGGATCGGTCGATGTAGGCTGTGCAACCATGGATACAAGTGAGCAACTTCATCTCATGGGAGCCTCTTGACCCTTGGTTTCCGTCGGTATCCCGGCTTCGGCCAGAAAGTTGGTATGCATGTGAAATGAGATGGCATTGCTCTGGCCAGAGCAGGAAAGAATGAAGTCGGCTTCTTTGGTCTGCGCTGGGGTACAATATTGTACACGTTGACCATTCAGACGGCCTTTCTTGTTAGGCGAACAGAGAAGCGGCTGATATTAGATACGTAGGTAGTAATTGTCTCGGCCCTATGATCTGGCTGAGACGAGGGGACGCCAGGTCGGTGACCGAGGGTTTGTTAATGCTACCTCACAGGAAGGACCCGGTGAAATCTGACCGCCCACTTCACAATATCAGGTTTATTCATGTGGAACAGCAAGACGCGGAAACCTATCTACTCTCAGGCCCAGTGTTGAAATGTGAGACTAGTAGTTTTCTCAAAAGAGCGAAGAGTCTCAATGTGAAGAGACATATCAATGAATGCCATAGGTTTTGATGGCTTCTCGAACCACGTCTCCAAGTTCCTTGACAGTCTCCTTGTCTCGCGGCAGGGTATGGCCCTTCGCGTGATCGAACAGGTAAGCGGTGTCAGGGTCGCAGAGGTTGTAGAGCGCCAAAGACCCGTGCACATAGGGGTCGAGCGAGCCAACTAGTACATATGGTCAGCGCGTAAGGCGTTGGTGATCCTGCAGGCGGCCAGGGCTCACTGATATGGCATGTCGGGATCTCAATCATGGCGTCCGACTCGTCACTCAGAATCATTGCATGGGTGTCCGGGTCGACCGGAGGCCATCCGGCAAAGAAGATGGCGTACTTGAACATGGGGTTGATTCCCTTTTTCTTGAACCTCCGCTGTTCATGAAGGAGAAGCGTAGCAGCTACTGTGGCCCCTTCTGAGTACCCGATGATCGCGTCAAAGGGGCCGCTTTCCTGCATGATCTTCATCAGATACTTGAGTGCGTTGTCGGTGCTCCGGTGCGTAGTGGCGATGCCTTCCCGCATCAGCTCCCGCATGGTGTCTTCGGGGGTTTCGCAGTCCGGGAAGTCTCGGATTCTGGCCAAGACATCGTCTTGATGGGTCTTTTCCACGTCCTTGTCCGGTTCGATGAAGCGGAAATACGGTGGTTTCCCAAAGTACTCCTCGAAGCCCTCTGGAGGCACTGCCTTGCAGGGTCCGTGGATGAAGTGAAATGTGGCGGATCCGTCCTCGGTCAGTTCCTTCACGAATGGTGCTTCATAAGGTAAGTAAAGGTGAAACTGCGGTATCCTTGGAGGGGGCGACTGAGATAAGCTCACCCAACTGCACCTGGAACTTCTTTGCGGCGGTCAGTCGTAATCGTCGAGAGAGAGTAGGGCTCTATTGTACTCACATCAGAGCTGCCATAAGCGCCGGGGAGACACAAGAATCTCATGTCGACTTGCTGCACACTCAGACCTGTGAGACTTGGAAATGTGTGATTTGCGGGGATGCTCTGCTCTTGAATCCGGATCCGTCGGAGACGCTAACGTGGCCAAGAGCGGATTGCTCGGAGCGAGGCTCTCTGAGGAGAAAGCTTCCTAGTCAATGCTGGAAGTTGAATCCGACAGCTGTACACCGCTGCCTATACAATACCGGGGCACGGAGATTATGTCTCCTCTAAGCTGGGACCACTAACAAGCGATACGCGGAGGAAGCAAGCGATGAGCGGCTTAGGTAAGGTACTAATTGCAGAACACTGAGGGTTCTGCTATGGGTTGTTGTAGACCACGCATCTGGCTGACACGCCGGGCTGATTCGAGAGCAAGTTACCGAGGACACGGCCCGGATGCTTGGAAGTCCGCCTCTTGCTGATGGACACTTCCGACCTTATTACCTCGCTCCTTGGGAGATGGTAACACAATCTGCCAGCATGATGGACGCGCAAGCTCGGGGAGAAACCCAGGATCGGATGCGGGATGAGGCTCCGAATCATTATGGCACCAGCTCAGACCCCTCGTGGACGGGCTGAGACGGGCGTGCTCAAAGGGGAAGCTGTGTCATTCCTGGAATTAGGTGACGAGCATCCCGTCTGAGATAAAATGACGAATGAGTATAATTCATTGGCATCCAATCCATGGGCGCGTGGTGATGAAAGTCGATCAGCCGTGCCGAGTCGGGGATACTATCTGTTATGAACGGTAACAGATGTCGGCAAGTGTGCAGCATGTGACTCGTTGTGAATATGTGCAGTGCATTATCTGGATATTGGCATATTACTTGCTGGCCTATACGTCGGCGAAATCCAACGTACACAGTGGGCGTCGGAACGACGAATCACCGAATGCCGGTACACGAGCCCAATGTGAACCGTTTTTGATTGACATGGAACCCATTGGGCTGTTAGCATGCGACTCATGGGAAAGAAGCAAGACTCGAGGGACGCCTGGGTGTTTTTCGCCTTCCAAGTCCAGTGAAGTTCCTGCTCCTGATTCGTCGCGTTGGTGATTATTCGCTTGGTTCAGCGACAATTAGCCTGCTGAGGGGATTGACGGTCAATGGTGATGATGGGAGCGTTTGCTTGCGTCGCTCGTCTCAGGACATCACTTCGGGCGTGGGATGGGGAATCTGGGATAGATTAGAGTTGACTTTTGCCGTTGTTGCGTATCCAAGTGCTTCCCCACACACATGATCGCATGTCCCGAGCGCGTCGGAGTGTAACGTTTAACGCTAGTCGATCGGCAGTATCCGAACCACGGGACAAGTACCGATACGGCGCCCCGCAGGGGTGCACGACATGTTGTTTAACCGATATCGATAAGGGCTTCGATGGACGACAAGCACTCGTTCGGTTTAAGCGACATGCACGTATGGCGTACGCACTATGGGACTCTCCCTCAGTAGGTGCCGGTCGGCTGCGACATTGACACCCGTTATCGATCTTCTCAACTTCGACTCACTTTTCCTGGAGAAGGGCCATTATCAAGGACATTAGCCGCGAACTGATCCAGCCGCTTGGCTCTGGACGGGAGCTTCAACGTCCTAATCCTCAGTGGAAGACGTACACTACTTGTTGCCTTCTGTCGAGTTGCCATTGTCGTTGCCATTGTCTTTGCAATTTCGTTCTCCTCCTCCACTGAGCAGATCGTCGCTGCACCGATCATCCCCATCCCCACCGTCCCAAGACCTTGGAGGCTTGGCAGCATTGGCATGCGCTATGCGACTCCGACTACCCCATTTGCATGGCACCCCTGGCTGCTCCTTCAGATGGGCAATGCTTAGGTCTCAATACACCCGCCCTTGATGTGCCGAAAGTGCTTTGCGTTCCCACGGGGTGATTGAGCCTTTCCATCTTCCCGAACCGGGAATCCTTGTTCCCGCAGGGGCGAAGGTCGATCGGGAGAAGTTCCAACTTCCCAGCTCCCGGCCGTGTATAGACGCAAACCGAGACCATGAAGCAAGAATCTCGCCTAACACGGGCGATAGTGCTTAGCATATCGAAGCTCCTTCCGGATCGGTATTGCAACCTAATATACGGATTAGCAGCATTGTGACTCTCGTAAGTCGCCCGTGGGTCCGTTACTGCCAAACCGATACGTTCGGAGGCTGGATCTCTGGTCACCAATATGTCTATCGAAGTGACCGGACGGCCGGGCAAGGAAGGCCCTCTGCATCCCTGGCAACTCCTTCACCCACACTTGCGGCTGGCCGGGTTTGCCTTGCATATAAGCAGATGCCTGAGCTCGTATTCCTCGATCATTCCGGGAAGTTCTGTGTTCCGCACACCCACCAGTAACTGAAGCCTCAGGTCGCGGCTGCAACAACGGTGCGAGACCCGCCCAGGTCTTTGCCACTGCAAGCTCCCCAGTCATGGCGCCCATCGCTGTCACGCCGGACAACAGCTCTACCGCAAGCCCTTCCGGAGAGAGTGCCAGCGGCTATTTTCACGTCAACGACGGCAGTCACCATACCAACGGACACACCAACGGACAGACCAACGGGAACAGCAACGGGTATACTAACGGGCACGCTAACGGGGGCCCAAACGGGCACGCGAATGGGTCAACCACTGGTCCCACAAACCGCGTCAACGGCGCGCCCGGGGGCTTCTCAAGCCCCCACAAGCCAATGCCCGTCGCCATCGTTGGAATGGCTTGCCGCATGCCCGGCAATGTCTCTACGCCCGCCGAGTTTTGGGAGCTCTGCACACGGGCTCGGTCAGGATGGACCGAGATTCCCAAGGCAAGGTTTGATAGCTCTCGGTTCTACCATCCAAACCCCGGCAAGGGCGGGACCTTGAACCCGATCGGCGGGAACTTCCTCAATGTCGATCTCGCCGCCTTCGACGCCCCTTTCTTTGGGCTTACAGAAAAGGAGGCCGTATCGATGGATCCTCAGCAACGCCTCCTCCTAGAGTGCACCTTTGAAGCGCTCGAAAATGCCGGGATTCCGAAGCATACCATCGTCGGAAAGAACGTCGGCGTCTTCATCGGTGGCTCCTTCCCCGAATATGAATCACACCTCTTCCGAGATTCCGACACGATCCCAATGCATCAGGCGACCGGTGAGTAGCCCCGGACAGAAGAAGAAGCAGGAAGGAAGTTGCTAGGCCGGACTTCTAACGCACTTCGGACAGGTTGTGCATATGCGATGCAGTCAAATCGCATTTCCCATTTCTTTGACTTGCGGGGACCGAGCTTCACGTCTGACACGGCCTGTTCGTCTAGCATGGTTGCTGTGCATTTGGCGTGCCAGAGTCTGAGAGCCGGAGAAACCAGTTGCGCATTGGTCGGTGCCTGCCACCTTAACATGCTGCCGGAGTTCTGGATCTCCTTTTCAACTTGCAGGTACGCCGCGGATCTCAGGCCACATGTCTGGAGCGAGGGACACTAACGAGTGGCTTAGATTACTTTCGGATTCGGGCCGTTCTTTTGCTTTCGATGACAGGGGCACCGGCTTCGGCCGCGGTGAGGGCTGCGGCATGCTCGTACTGAAACCGCTGGACCAAGCGATCAGGGATAATGACACCATCAGGGCGGTCATCGTGGGGACCGGTCTGAATCAGGACGGAAAGACGCCTGGCATCACCATGCCAAACGGGGCGGCTCAGGGTAAGTTCTGACATGTGTCTAGACAAGTCATAATTCCGTCGCTGATGCGGAATCTAGAGGCGCTTATGAGACAGGTCTACGAGAACGCGGGGCTCGACCCGAATGCCTGTGGATTCGTCGAGGCTCATGGAACAGGCACCAGGGTAGGAGATCCCATTGAGGCCACCGCCCTCCACAATGTCTTGGGTCAGCATAGGACGGCACGCGATCCCTTGTGGATAGGCTCCGTCAAGTCCAACATTGGCCATCTCGAGGGCGCGTCAGGTATGATCATAATCATGACCTCCTTCATCACAACTGGCTACTGACATTTGCAAAAGGAATTGCTGCCATCATCAAGGCGGCCATGATGCTGGAGCGCGGCTTCATCCTTCCCAACTATGATTTCAAGCAGCCAAACCAGAAGATTCCTTGGAAGGAGTGGAATCTCAAGGTTCCTGTCGCGCAAAGGCCATGGCCGAGGGGGAAAAAATACATAAGCGTCAACAACTTTGGCTTCGGTGGAACGAACGGGCACGTGGTCCTCGAGGCCGCGCCGTTCCGAGGACAGAAGCAATCCCCCGCCGCTGGCGATGACACCGTGACTCCCGAGAAGGGCGGTCAAGGGCGGAAGCTCTATATTGTCACGGCCAATGACAAAGCGACGCTCTCGCAGGTGATGAAGAACATCGTCATCTATCTCGAGCAGCGTCCCGAGATTTTCCAGAAGGACCTTACTGCCAACCTGGCATATACCTTGGGCCAGCGCCGATCACTTCTGCCATGGAGAGCTGCCATTCCAGCCCTGAACTCGTTCGAGCTCATCGAAGCGATCAACGGTGAGAAGTACACACCCGGGAAGGAGATAGAACCATTGAGAATCGGCTTTATTCTCACTGGACAAGGCGCACAGTGGCATGCCATGGGGCGAGAGCTCTACGAGCAGTACCCAACCTTCACTAGCAGCATCGAGCGAGCCGATCAATGCTTGGCCGAGAATGGTGCTGACTGGTCTCTCGTCGGTAAGAGCACCGACACTCCCCAGTCCGTCCCTTACCGTGGGATATTTCCCTAAAGCCACTGACTGACGGTTCGGCAGAGGAATTAGGCAGAGACGCAGAATTCAGCAGGATTAGTGAAGCTCATCTCAGCCAGCCATCATGCACGGCTATCCAGCTGGCGCTCATTGACCTGTTGCGGTCCTGGGGGGTCCGTCCCACTGCTGTTGCTGGTCATTCGAGTGGCGAAATTGCTGCTGCCTACGCCGCCGAGATAATCGACTTTGAGTCTGCAATGGCCATCGCGTACCATCGCGGCAGGCTCATTCCGATTCTCAAACAAAAGCACCCGGAGCTCAGGGGCCGCATGATGGCCGTCGGTGGAAGCAAGGCAGAATTCCTGCCCATTCTCGAGGGTCTGAGGGAGAAGGAAGCCCGTATTGCTTGCTACAACAGCCCTTCGAGTCTCACCATCTCCGGAGACGAGCCTGCCATTGCTGAGCTGGAGAAGATTTGCGAGGAGAAAGGGGTCTTCAACAGGCGTCTTGTGGTTGACGTTGCATACCACTCGCATCACATGAACCTGGTAGCCAAAGAATACCGAACGTCGCTTGCCAGCCTCCGGCCTCCGGTTCCTACCGACATCAGGTTCCATTCGTCGCTGTATGGGCAACTCATAGACGGCACCCAACTGCAAGCTAGTTACTGGGTGGACAACTTGACTTGCGCCGTGAGGTTCTCGGAAGCGCTGCAAAGCATGCTCGAGCCGGCGGGAGAGCACAAACATGGAGTCAACATGCTGGTGGAACTCGGGCCCCATTCTGGGCTTCAGGGGCCCATCAAGCAGGTGTTGAAGGACATTGGCGGCGATGCCCCCAAGATACCTTACGCATCCGCCCTGATCCGAAGACGGGATGCGGTCGAGACAGCACTGGAGCTGGCTGCGAACCTGTTCTCGAGGGGCGCGGGTCTCGATTTTGGTGCGATCAACTTCCCCAAGCCGCCGACCAAATCACCGGTGCTGCTGACCGACCTGCCGCGGTACCCCTGGAATTATTCGTCCAAGTACTGGCAGGAATCCCGCTTGACGAGAGGACACAAGCATGCTCTTGGGGGAAGAAGCGACATACTAGGAACCCTGGCCAGCTACTCCAACGATTCGGAACCCATCTGGCGCAACATTCTTCGGCTGGACGATCTTCCGTGGTTGAGACACCATAAGATCCAGTCATTGACGATCTTCCCCATGGCCGGATTCATTGCCATGGCCCTCGAAGCAGCTGCACAGAGAGCGACTGCGAAGGGCATCTCATTCGACAAGTTCGAGCTAAAGGAAGTCTCCATCACGAAGCCCCTCGTCGTTCCGGACAAGGACACAGAGATGACCATCACCCTTCGACCACATCAAGACGGTAGCCTTGCCTCCTCCGACATCTGGGATGAGTTCCGAATCTGCTCATGGTCGCTGGAGCAGGGCTGGACGGAACACTGCAATGGTCTCGCCGCTGCGCTGAAGGCGGATGATAACGATGTGGACGGCGACAGGCAAGCCCGCGATAGCGAGGCTCGTCTCAAGTCTACTCTTTCTGGCACTGGCAAACCGGAAGCGGTCTCGGTTACCCCCCGGGCCATGTATAACACTCTCTCTGACTTGGGTGTCGCGTATGGGCCCCTGTTCCAGGGAGTGACCAGCTGCCAGGCATCCGACCTCCACGCAGTAGGGGAGATTGTGGTGCCGGATGTCGCAAAGGAGATGCCAAATGGCTACCTGACCGACGCGTTGCTCCAACCGGCATTCCTGGAATCGCTCATCGAGATGTACTGGCCCATTGTTGGAGCTGGCCGTCGTGCCATCAGCACCATCTATCTGCCCTCCTCTGTCGACCGGGTTACCGTCTCGCTCAGCGTCGAACGATTTACCAAGCAGCCTGGCAGCACAGTCCGCGCTGTTTGCGAAGGCGAGATTGGCACAGGCATTCCCAAGCCAACTAAGGTCAGCATGGCTGCCGTGGTAGGCGACGACAGGCTCGAGACGATCATCGCTCTTGAGGGCCTCACAATCGCCCCGATCCTTGACGGCGGGACCCAGACAGATCTCAACGCCCCGAGGGATCTCTGCTACAAACTGGAGTGGGATCCAGTTCTGCAGACCGACGACGAGGGCCAGCACTTGCCAGGGGACGCCGAAATTGTCATCGTTCACGAAGACTCCAACTTCCAGAGCCTTGTAGCCATGGGCTTGGCAAACTCCCTGGAGCAAGCCACTGGAAGACTGCCTGACTTTGGCACTCTGGAAACCGTCGATGGCGCGGGAAAGATCTGCGTCTTCTTGAACGAGCTTCACCAGCCATTCCTTGCCACACTCACGCCTGATCAGTTTGACCGCCTGCAGAAGCTGCTGACATCTGCTGAGGGTGTTCTATGGGTCGTGCGCGGGGCGTACGAGAAGTCCGCCAACCCGGAGGCCAATATGATTACTGGTCTGAGCAGAACCATCCGATCAGAGACTGCCATGAAGTTTGCAACGCTCGATTTGGATGCCGAGTCACCGCTCTCGGAGCTTGATACGGCCGACGCTATTATGAAAGTGTCCCGGTCTGTGTTTGGGTCCGGATCATCGGTGAATGGAGAACTGGAGTTTATGGAGAGACGCGGGTCCTTTTTCACGCCCCGAATTGTTCATGACCCTGATATGAACGAATATGTCTACAAGCAGACCAACCCGTCGGCTCTGGAACCCACGCCGTTTGGAGAAGACGACCGATCCCTGAGGATGGAGATTCTGACACCGGGTGCCTTGGATACCCTTCACTTCGTCGACGACCCGGCTGTCGAGCATCCGCTACAGGCCGACGAAGTTGAAATCGAGCTCAGGGCGATTGGTTTGAGCTTCAAAGATGGCATGGCAGCCAAAGGTCTAGTTCCTCTTGCCGGCTGCGGCATCGAGGCAAGCGGGGTTGTGGCAGCAGTGGGAGGCAAGGTCGCAGGCTTCCGAATCGGCGATCGCGTAGCGGCCCTGACCCAAGGCGCATTTGCGACACGGACCAGGACAAAAGCAGCATTTGCTTTCAAGATCCCAGGGGACCTCGGATTCGAAGCCGCTGCCAGCCTACCGCTCGCATATGTAACGGCATACTACAGCTTGGTTGAGCTTGGGCGACTTGGTGAGGGTGAGACGGTCCTCATCCACTCGGCCGCGGGTGCTGTTGGCCAGGCTGCCATTTGCGTTGCGCAGATGGTCGGCGCCGAAGTCTATGCGACCGTCGGGAGCGCCGAGAAGAAAACGCTGCTGATGAAGGAGTTCGACCTGCCAGAGGAGCATGTCCTCTACAGCCGCAGCAGCTCGTTTGGTGACGCCATCCGCCGAGCTACGCACGGGCAAGGGGTGGACGTCGTCCTCAATTCTCTCACCGGGGACGGGATGCGCGAGTCTTGGAGATGCTTGAATAAATTCGGGCGCTTTATCGAGATCGGGAAGCGGAAACCCGGCTCAAAGGTGCGTCTCGAACTTGGCAGCATTTACAGCAACTCCAGCTTCGTCTCCGTCGACATCCTCACCCTTCTCGTCGAGAAACCCAAGGTCGTCAAGCGCCTCCTTGCAGACGTTGCGCAGCTTTTGAAGTACGGAAAGATCAGACCTGCTACTCCCGTCACAACCTTCCCAATTTCGGACATAGAAACAGCCGTGAAGGCCCAGCAGGCTGGGAAGGCTCCAGGAAAGCTTGTTGTCGTGCCTAGCGCGACTGACATGGTGAAGGTATGTGCATGTGACATCTCCGAGTTCATTCCGGGGGAATTACTGAGTACTGGGATGTAGGCCGCACGTTCCAAGAAGGGGAAGGCTCTCCTCCGCCCTGATGCAACTTACATCCTGTTTGGCGGCACCGGCGGCCTCGGCCGGAGTATGACTCGATGGATGGTGGCCAAGGGGGCGAGGAACGTCGTGTTAGTGTCCAGAAGTGGCGGCATGACAGGCAAGGTAAAGGAACTCGTTGACGAGCTTGGTACCGCGGGCGCCAACATCGTCGTTCGCCGCTGCAATGTGGTGAACAGAGCCGAAGTGGATGAGTTGGTAAACTCTGGGCTCAACGACCTCCCCCCTATCCGTGGCGTGGTGCACGGCACCATGGTGCTCAGGGTACGCCCTCCTTCTTCGCTTTAGTGAGAGACAGTGCTAAGAAAATTCTGTAGGACGTCCTGTTCGAAAAGATGACGTGGGAGGACTATTCTCAGGTCATCGAGGGCAAGGTTCAAGGTGGATGGAACTTGCACCATGCGCTTGCGAACTCGCCGCTCGACTTCTTCGTGGCCATCTCGTCCGCTGCGGGTGCTGTCGGTAACCGCGGCCAGGCGGCCTACAGCGCAGCGAACTGCTTCCTCAATGCCCTGGTGCAGCACCGTCTCGCCCACGGTCTACCCGCCTCATCGCTCGACCTGACCGCCGTTTCCGACTCGGGCTACCTGGCCGAGGACTTCGAGAAGGCCGCCGAGGTTGCAAGGAATCTCGGTAGCGACAGCATCTGCGAGAGCGAAGTCCTTGCCTTGCTCAATGCCGCCATCGACGGCACGATGGGCTCGACTTGCAACAACCACACCATCACGGGCATGCGCATCACGGCCACCATGCGGCCGTTCTGGACCGAGGACGCCAAGTTCAAGGCCATGCGCATCGCGGCCGAGGAGGCAGCAGCGAAGGATGCGGCACTCAACACCGTCGTGTCGTTCAGCGCCGCGCTCAAGGGGGCCAAGACGCGGGCTGAGGCGGAAGATGTGGTCTGCCGCGGGCTCGTCGACAAGATCTCCTCCGTGCTGATGATGGACGCCGAGGAAATGGATGTCACCAGGTCGCTGTCGCACTATCCGCTTGATTCTCTAGTGGCGATCGAGATCCGCAACTTCATCACAAGAGAGTTTGAAGCGAATCTGCAGGTCTTGGAGCTGTTGTCGAGTGGGTCGATCCAGACCCTCGCAAAGGGGGTGTGTGCGAAGAGCAAGCTTGTTCCTGCCTCTCTGTGTTAGATCCTTGGCCTGTTGGTTTTCTATCTGGGTGCGGCATTTTGAGATACCTGCTTTCTGGTCTTATTCTATTTGTTATATGTTTCGTGCACCGGGGAATGGTACTCTGGCTTAGACCATTGACTGTCGTTATCGGTATCCACATCGACTTTTGAGACTGTTCGCTCTAGGTTCGTCCGCCTAACAGTTTGTTTCCGTTCTTGTTGCCCAGCTATATTATGCTTATCTGTAGTACGGCAGCGGTAAATAGACCGCCTTGAATCATTTCAGATGACACGCAGAATCACGAAGTTCTGAGCCAACAAAGTCCAAGATAAATTAGAACTATAGCATGGCGCCTTACAAATGGGTGTGAGATTTATTGCGATTTGCAGATGAGATCACTTGGTATTCTTGGTTTGTTGCCCCGCCCCAAAGAGAGCCTCGTCGGCTAGAATCGCTCCGGAGCCTTCGAGGACGGTACCAAGCCTCAGTTTGCAGTTGCTGTGGTCGGAGCCGTTGAATTAGGCACTGTGTACGGTCTGGTTCTTCTCAGATTCCACGGCTGCTGGGGCAGTACTGTCACCTGTAGTCGTCACTTGGCCACCCCTGGGAATAGACACCTAGTCGATCGAATTAGCAAGCCGACGCGCCAGCAGCATCAACCCTCTGGCTGCATCTTTCTTGGACTCACCTTCAGGTTGCCGGCCTCAATCTCCCTCTGCAATTCCTCCAGCCTGCTCCTCTTCTCATGCTTCTTCCATGCGGGCCGTCCCGAATCAAACACGTCATCCATCTCCTCCAGTGTGAACCCCTTGGTCTCGGGCGCAAACAGCGTCATGTGAATAAGGGCAGCCCCGTTGAAGGCCCCAAAGATGTAGTACATCTTGTACGAGATATTCCACAGCAGCGGAGGCACGGCGAAGGCCAGCACCATGTTCCAGAACCAGTTGGCGGCCGTCGACAGCGAGACCGCCTTAGCGCGGACTTTGCTCGGATAGATCTCGGCTGGATAGGTCCAAGAGACGGGGCCCCAGGTTGTGGCAAAGGTGGCGACGAAGAGATAAGAGCAAGCGATGATTCCGGAGGAGACGGGCCGATTGTTCAGCACGATCCAGGTGATGTCGCTGTTTTCGGGGGTGCGAGTCTCGTCCGTGTTGGGCTGCCCGTAGTACTGCTGGAGCGCACCTGGAGAAAGCGTGTTAATCAGAGAGGGAAGGGAAAGGGAGAATGGAACCGGGTCACTGGGGCTTACCGGAAACGAAGAGCCAGGTCATCATGCCAAAGGAACCCAAAATCAAAGACGGACGGCGACCCCACTTGTCGAGGAAGAGGATGGCGGGAAGCGTCAGAACGACGTTGATCACGTATTGAATCGAGGCGGTGGCAAGGGGAGAAGCGACATGGGCGCCTTCCATGATGTAGACGATGTAGTACATCATGACATTCATCCCGCACAGCTGCGACCACCTGTCGGGAACTCGGGTTAGTGTCAATTCTTCTTCCGTCATGTTCAGCATGGCTCAGACTCACATCTGAATACTCATTCCAAGAATCACACGCTTGAACATCCTCGGCGCAACAAGCGTCTTGAACGAGGAAGTGGCTTGCTCCCGCTCGAACCGCAACGCCTCCTCAATTTCCTGGTACTCTGCAAGCACCTTGGGGTGGTTCACATCCCCTTTGCCGTGGATGTTAGCGAGCACCTGGAGGGCCTCCTCCCATCGGTCCTTGGAAGCGAGCCACCTCGGGCTGTAGGGAAAGAAGAACAAGCCTATAAGAAGAATGAAGGCTGGAACCATCTGGACGCCCCAGGGGATGCGGAAGGCCGCCGTCCCCTGGTTCGGGTCCTTAGATCCACCGTCAATGCCCTCGGCAGCGCCAAACTGGATGAAATATTGGCTGCAAGGAGAAGCGCGGTCAGCATCCGGTGACGGAACGGGAAGAGGGTTGTTGATGGCGCATACATCAGAATACCCCAAGTAATGGCCCATTGCTGCAGAGAGACCACGCGCCCTCTAATCTCCTTGGGCGCAATCTCGGACTGATAAACCGGCACGATCGACGAGGCAATACCCACGCACAGTCCGCAAATAACTCTGCCCACACAGAGCATGGCGATATTCTGGGCAGCGCACATCAAGATCGATCCGATGATCCAGAGAACACAGGAGATCTGCAGGGCCACCTTGCGGCCATACTTGTCGGCGAGGAAGGAGGACGTCAACGAGCCGACCAAGCTGCCCGCGGGCATCGCAGCCGTGATGCCGCCCTGGGAGTACGAGACGGGATTGCCGAAGTAACGCTTGTAAGCCTGTGTGCCGAGGACGCCTGACATCGAACTGATATCGAAACCAAAGAGACCGCCGCCTGTAGAGGTAACATCGCTGTTAGTGTGCTCCCCGGAGAAGGGGGGCCGTGGATTGGATGCAATATCTGATGTGCTGTGAGATGGCTTACCAATGGCGGCAAAGCCGCAGATGAAATACACATTGGTGGCCTGGTACATGGTGGGCAAGATGTTCGCCGACGCTACGGCGTACGGTCTGTTGAAGGTGACCAGGTGACCAGGTGATACTAGAACGCAAGGAAACACTACGGTACACTAGTATTGCGCTGGCAAGGCAAAGTGGCACCGTTGTTGGTGTCTCGGAGCAGAGAAGGAGTGAGAGATATGGGAAGTAGGCAAGGAGAGTGTGAAGCAGCGGGGGCGCTGCAACGCTTTTTGATATAAAACCACACCACACTCGCAGAATTGTACGACATCTCGATCCCGGCTGAATGCGACCCATCCCGCTCAAAAATCCCCAATGTGCCTTGTTCACCTGAGGATGGAAGAAGGATTCTGCACAGGCAAGGGTCTCCGGCCATCGCTTCCCGACGTGGAACTTGGGAGTATTGTAGGGTTGCACGACCGAAGGTCACACTGTCCGGCTCGCCTGTTGCATGACGAGTAGATCTTGACCCGGGGACCCCACAGCGAACGAGTCGGGGATCGACACACAGGGTTCCAGGCCGCCGGTTGAGCCAACCACGGGCCGATTCCTCGTGGAGGGAACGTAGCAAACACCGGAGGTTGGCGAGGTTGGCTGCTCAACAAGGCAAGTTGCTTTCGCATTGGGTGAGGTCCAGGACCGGCTGACTGCGACGTACATACTGCCTTGTGCGGATGCCCATACTGCGGTAGTATCAACTCCAACTTCATCCAGTGGCAGCTGTTGGCCGAGGGTACAGTACGTATTTCGCACTGAAGACCAAGGTAGTTAACGGGAACGCGCAGATGCCGTCCCGTCCGTCAAGCCCGCTCGGTACTGCTGCACCATCGGATGCCGGATCTTGAAGGCTGGTAGTCCGGGCAAACTCAACGTCAAAAGCACTCATTGCAGGACCGTGCGATGGATACTATTCCGAGAGCAGTGTTAGGCGGCCATTGTTCCATCGCTTGCTGCCCTGGCTGCCACGATACGAAAGCCTCTTGGCAGGCAACGGCAACCTTAATGGCACCCAAGCCTGCCAAGTCCATTCCGGGCAGGTGCTTGATCGGCCGTGGCGTTTTTGCTCGGTAGAACTCCACCCTGTCAGCTGGGCATTCTTGTTTCGCCGAGGATTGCCTGCATAACGGCTTTCTCTCGAACATATGAGGCTAGGCGTGGGTTAGCGGCCAATTGCGGAAGTTGCCCCGCTCGCGCGACTGTGGTTTTGGGTTTTGAGGTAAACCCGGGTTTCCGTGGGTGACCGCCACTCTCGAGCGTCCGATACTGTGCAAGGAAGTTTGGAGTCAAAACAGCTGTAGCCGTCGGACTCGGCCACTCCGCAACTTATGCTGTAGAACAGTAAGACACCCGTCGAAGCCCTGATAGGCTAGAGATCCTATCGCTAAATGCGGCTCTGGGGCGTCTGAGACATAGGGGACCTATTGCGCGATGATTCGATCCAGCCGTAGAACCTGACTTGTCTCTCGACGGTGGAACGAGGTGAGCGCCGTGTATGTACGAAAATAGCGTTATTTCCTACAGTTTTCGAGACAGGGAAGAGGCACCATGTCTCAGTGTGCTTCGCAAGGTAGTATCAGCCAAGAGCTGGTTTTCGCAATATTAGTCCGGTTCGCGCCAGACAGCGAATAGCGTCGCGGCAGATGCAAAACGTTGGCAAGTGTGGCCGGAATGCCGCCGGCGAACCAGTCATCGATCGTCCCTGGAATTTTGACACATCCGCCCAATGAAGGCAATTCCCCGCATTGGACGCGGGCCGGCATGTTAAGCTCATTCGATGCGGGGCGCCCAGGCAGCCCCCCGCAAAATATTATACATGTACACGTGGAGTCGAGCACCTGACTGGAGCTCCTTCACATGCCAATCTGGGCGACATGATCACTGCCCGGATTTCTGTTGTCCGGGTCTCGCACTCTTGATCTCCGGAGCTGGCAGGACCGGACTCGGGCATTGTTTGACCATCAGCATCGTGCTTATGGAGTAAGAACCAAATTCTTGAGGTCACACCAAAACGGACATCCGCATCAAGGATTCAAGAGCCCGGCTGAGCCGCTGCTCGCTGGCCCGAGCGTCTCCAAAGCAAGAGGATTTTGCACATTCATGCTGCATGGCCCCCATTCGTTATCGACAAGGGCAAATCGTCGGGCTCAAATTGCCACGCGCGAGCCGTAAGAGCATAGTCGGGGTCCGTAGGGGTACCACGTGCGCGGATGCGGAAAGGAGGAGTACGTCGGATAGAGCAGGCCGGTGGGTTGTTGAGAGGATACGGGTGATACAGTGGGGGTCCAAAAGTCTGGGACACGCCGCTTTCAGAAGCCCCAGCCACACAATTTATCGATCTACAACCATTAACATATCGGGTCATAACTCCAAACCAGCATGACTTCTAAGGAAATAGATATATACAGATAAGAGCCCAAGTTCAGGGCTTCAATATTTTGTATTCCAACCCCTAACTTTCTTGACTGCAGCCAGCCGCCGGGGCATCGAGTCGATGAGCCGGTCAATCTCGGCCTGGTCAATGGTCCTCCAACACTCCTTGAGACACCTGACAAACTTAGCAACATCCAGCTCGTTTTTCTTGAGCTCCCATATGTCAGAGTATAGTTTTTTTTATCCTCCGCTTCAACAATGCCCATATATGCTCAATTGGATTAAGATCTGGGCTGT
>MU860239.1:0-40125 GCA_033296875.1 Achaetomium macrosporum | reverse complement strand
AAAAAAAAAAAAAGAAAAAAAGGAAAAGAGAAAAAAAGAAAAAAGCTTTCCGCCTCGGCACAGCGATCCGCGCGTAGTCTTGTCACTGGCTCAACCATACCTTTGCGACAGCAGCAGCTGAAGAGATAGAACCAATTGACGTGTTTTATCATTACAAGAATTAAGACTATCACGCTAGTGATTGTACGCTCTCCTCTCGCCATGCCTTCGGAGTTGACAGCGTAACACGGTGGACGGATGACCTACGCCTAACACCTATTGCCGGAGATCAAAGCAAGCCAAAGGCATCTCCGTGACGACCCATGTCTGATCACGTTCGGAAAGCGAAAGATTTGGCGCCATGCCGTCAAAGAGTCACTCTGGGAACGGACTTCAGTGCTGTCCCTGTGTGTCTCTGTGGGAGTCGATTGCCGAAGCTGGCATCCTCCCTGCAAGGCAGCGCCGAGAAATCTTAACGAAGCGAGGTGCACCAGCGAAGTTCTCTGCGAAATCACGTGGCTTGCGGGTAGTGCTCATTTTAGCACGCTCGAAATCGGGTGAACGTTGGGTCGCAAAGCGGGGACCCCGGAACTGGGATCTTCGCTGGCGCGACACCTTCGAACCCCACCGGAGCAGCGGATCACGATCTGACGGACCGAGACGCACGTCCCTTTCCGCCGCGGAATGCGACGACGACTCATCCCCTGGCGGCCGAAAGCCGCGACAACTGGATCGGCGGCTCAACAAAGCCAGCCAGAGCGACCACCCGCTGCGGCCTCGTCTTCGACGAAGACTTTCGCCTCGGGCATCAAACCGCTTTGCTGCCCGGCAGGTGCTATTGTCGAGTGCGTACATCTCTGCTCCAAGATGACACATAGCTGACGATTCCCACCCAGCATCGTCTTTGTCCACGGCCTGACTGGCGATCGCGAGAAGACATGGACCGCCAGCGACGCGTCTGAGCCATGGCCCAAAGCCCTCCTCCCGTCAGAGCTCCCAACCGCGCGCGTCCTCACATTCGGATACGATGCATACGTGACGGACTGGCGGGGCATGGTGTCGCAGAGTCGGATTGCCAACCACGCGTGGAAGCTTCTGACGTCTCTCGCGTCGTATCGAGAGAAGGACGATACGGTCGGTGCGAGCGGCCGCGTAGACTGGGTACGATGCTAACGTGAGTAGAATGAACGGCCGATTATATTTGTCTGCCACAGCCTGGGGGGCCTGGTCTGCGAGGATGTGCGTCTTTGGGTCTAGGTAATAACGATAGCTAATTCTCTCGATAGGCATTGTTCACATCGAGACAGCGAACGGAACCGCACCTTTACAACGTCCTCCGGTCGACGCGCGGCATTGCCTTCCTCGGGACGCCACACCACGGATCGGGACTAGCACGATGGGCCGAGCTGCTGTCGCGATCCATCGGGATCATCAAGCAGACGAACACACAAATCGTTGAGGTGCTCAAGCGCGACTCGGAGGTGCTCGCGCGGATCCAGGACGGTTTCCACACGATGGTCCTAGCGCGCGGCAAGGAGGGACAGCCGATCGAGATCAGCTGCTTCTTCGAGGAGCTGCCTCTGCCAGGCATCGGCCAGGTGAGTGTGCTGGCGTGACTCTACGGCGCGTGTTTTGTTGACGGGTTGGGCAGGTTGTTCCGCAGGATTCGGCGATTCTGCCTGGGTACATTCCGATTGGGATTCGCAGCAACCACATGGACATGGCCAAATTCGCCAGCGCGGATGACCCGGGGTTTCAGGCAGTTTGCGGAGAGCTTCGTCGGTGGATTAAGCAGCTCGGCAAGGCTGCACCACCAGACGGATATCTACTCCCTGGATCTGGCAGCGCATCCAAGGACGGTCAGCGCGGACGGGACGAGTCGGATAGGCGAGATGTGCTCCAGAGCGATGCCGCGAAGTGTAGGTAGAATGTATACCGCTGTCTAGACCAGGCTAATGAGTGTAGTCCTTGTGCCATATACACCTAATCCCGACTTCGTCGGGCGCTCCGATGTCCTTGAAAAGCTCAAGGACCAGCTCGGCCACAGGCAGCCGCAGAGAAAGTGGCACCTGCGAGCCGCACTGTAGGGCTTGGGAGGCATTGGGTAATTGAGGCTGCCCTATCTTTGCAGGCTGCGCTAATTCAGAATAGGAAAACGCAGATCGCACTGGCATACGCGTACTGGCTGCAGGAGGAGTGTCCTGATGTATCGGTCTTCTGGGTCCACGCGAGCAGCGCCGAGCGGTTTCGCCAGTCATATGCATCGATCGCACAGGAATGCCACGTCCCTGGTTGCAACGATCCCAAGGCGGACGTGGTGCCGCTGGTGAAGAGGTGGCTGGAGAAGAAGGACCGCGGCAGATGGCTGATGGTGATTGACAGTGCTGACGACACGCAGCTGGCCAGCGGGCCGGGAGGGCTTGGGCAGTACGTTCCCGAATGCGCGCACGGGTCTGTTCTCGTGACGACGAGGAACAAGGAAGTAGGCTCGAGGCTCACAAGGGGCGGACGACCAATCGAAGTCAAGAAGATGGACAGCAGTGAGTCGAAAGAGCTGCTCGAGAAGAAGCTCGAGGAAGACAGAATCGATCCCGGCGACTTATCTACGCTGTCATCTCGACTGGAGCACCTGCCACTCGCACTGGTCCAGGCGGCTGCCTTCATGCAGGAGAAGTCCGTGCCGATCAGCAGGTATCTTGAGCTGCTGGACAAGAGCGACCAGGACCTCGTGGATCTGCTTAGCCAGGACTTTGAGACGGTCGGGCGAGACTCGGAGACCCCTCGCGCAGTGACAGAGACGTGGATTTTGTCATTTGATCAGATACAGCGGCAGAATACCTTCGCCGGCGAGCTTCTCGCGCTTATAGGGCTCTTGGACCGGCACGCCATTCCATTGGAGTTTCTATCCAGCTATAGCAAGCAGCAGTCAGAGCAGCAGGCAAGGGGAGAAGTACAGCTCACGGAGGCCTTAGGGGTTCTAAAGGCGTTTTCTTTTGTAGTAGAGGAGAAGGATCATGGCTTGGACATGCACCGGCTTGTGCAGTTGGTGACGCGAAAGTGGCTCGTCAAGAAGGGCAGGATGAGGCACTTTGCCGGGCAGGCACTATTGGCGGTGTCGCACTGCTACCCATTCGGGCGGTATGAGAATTGGCCAGTATGTAGCGCCTACCTCGCGCACGCGTATGCAGTGCTAGGCAGCGAAGGTACTGGTTCAAGGGACGAGATGACCGGGAAGGCGACTCTTCTGCACTCTGTTGCGGGATTCTTCAACTACCGAGGCCAGTGGAAAGATGCCGAGAGGTTCCAGCTTGAGGCCATTGAGCTACGAGAGGAAGTTCTTGGGTCGGATCATCCCGATACGCTAAGCAGCATACACAACCTAGCGTCGACGTATAGGAACCAGGGCCGGTGGGAGGAGGCCGAGAAGCTGGACCTACAGGTGATGGAGACTCTCAAGTCGAAAGTTGGGGCCGATCATCCCGACACGCTGACTAGCATGGGCAACTTGGCGTTGACGTTTTGGAGCCAGGGCCGGTGGGAGGAGGCCGAGAAGCTGTTTGTACAGGTGATGGAGGCTCGCAAGACGAAGCTTGGGGCCGATCATCCCGATACGCTGGGCAGCATGAACAATCTGGCGTCGACGTATAGGAACCAGGGCCGGTGGGAGGAGGCCGAGAAGCTGGACGTGCAGGTGATGGAGGCTTGCAAGACGAAGCTCGGGGCAAATCATCCCGACACGCTGAACAGCATACACAACCTGGCGTTGACGTATAGGAGCCAGGGCCGGTGGAAGGAGGCCGAGAAGCTGTTGGTGCAGGTGGTGGAGACTTTCAAGACGAAGTTCGGGCCCGATCATCCCGACACGCTGACCAGCATGGGCAACCTGGCGTCGACATACCAGAAGCAGGGCCGGTGGGAGGAGGCCGAGAAGCTGTTTGTGCAGGTGATGGAGACTCGTAAGACGAAGCTCGGGGCCGATCATCCCGATACGCTAAGCAGCATACACAACCTAGCGTCGACGTATAGGAACCAGGGCCGGTGGGAGGAGGCCGAGAAGCTGTTTGTGCAGGTGATGGGGACTCGCAAGACGAAGCTCGGGGCCGATCATCCCGACACGCTGACCAGCATAGCTAACCTGGCGTTGACGTTTTGGAACCAGGGCCGGTGGGAGGAGGCCGAGAAGCTGTTTGTGCAGGTGATAGAGACTCGCAAGACGAAGCTCGGGGCCGACCATCCCGATACGCTGGGCAGCATGAACAATCTGGCGGTAACTTACATGAACCAAGGCCGGTGGGAGGAGGCCGAGAAGCTGTTTGTGCAGGTGATGGAGACTTGCAAGATGAAGCTCGGGGAAAATCATCCCGACACGCTGACCAGCATGGCCAACCTGGCGTCGACATTCTGGAACCAGGGCCGGTGGGAGGAGGCCGAGAAGCTGTTGGTGCAGGTGGTGGAGACTTTCAAGACGAAGTTCGGGCCCGATCATCCCGACACGCTGACCAGCATGGGCAACCTGGCGTCGACATACCAGAAGCAGGGCCGGTGGGAGGAGGCCGAGAAGCTGTTTGTGCAGGTGATGGAGACTCGCAAGACGAAGCTCGGGGCCGAGCATCCCGACACGCTGACCAGCATGAATGATGTCGCCCTGGTATGGAAAGATATAGGTCGTCACGGAGATGCCCTTGGCTTGATGCAGACTTGCTTTGATCTCCACCAACAGATATTAGGCGTAGGTCATCCGTCCACCGTGTCTACGCTATCAACTCTGAAGGCATGGCAGGAGGAGAACGAACAGCCACTGGTGTAATAGTCTTAATTATTGTAATGAACAACGCGCTAAATTCTATCTCTTCCCTGCTACTGTCCCAAGGTATGGTTAAGCCAGTGACAAGACTAAGCGCAAATCAGTGTCTCGGGGTGATAGGCGCTTTGCTGGCTCTTCATACTCCTGGCTTAGGTAGGCAAGACAGTAAGGCACTGTGCTGGACTGTGCGGAACATTTGACAGTGGGAACAGGCACGGTGTAAGCGCCAAGAGACCCAAAAACAGGTCCCCGGACAATTGAAGAGAGAGGAAAAAGCGGAAGCCGATTTCGCTAGTGGCTGTATCAATTCTGCCATGCCCGTATATCAATTGCCTTTGCTAGTGGGACATTACCTTCCAGATTCAATAGGATCGTATGGCAACACGGGATACCCAGCTCAACAGATGGCGTATAGTTGTTGTTGCAGAGTCCAATGCCTTGTGGCCGGGGGTTTGAAGGACTTGGGATTGCTGTTAAAGCTGTGCGGTGCTCCCGTGTAATGAAGCGAAGAGCTTTGTGAGAAATGACTTGGGGAAGCTCGCCCAGATATTCAGCACCTCGTCCAGTATACTCGCGCGAAGTCAAGACCTCGTCACGTGCACATGCCTTGATGAAGTCCCTCTCCTGGTCGTGCAGCATATTGGTAATGGCCTCGACAAGACGGTACAGGTGACTCATGCCGTTCAAGAGGTAAGACGTGACGTTGTTGTTGCTCGCTTCCGTCCCAGAGATGACCCGGCAACCAAAGTTGCGATAATTCTGAATAAAGCAACGGGCCCATTGCTCCCTTACAGGCATATATGTCTTGTAGAGGTATGAGAAGATCGCCTTCTGGTCGCTGAACTCCTCACAAAGGTGTGGCCATAAGTCCCATAACCTGTCATGCTCCGCCATGCGGCAGAATTCTGGTGCGGTAGACCCCTGCTTAACAGGAAAATTTGAGCCAATCAGAGCTTCCAAATTGCCCTGCCCAGATAATGCCCTGCCCATGTATCAATTCTGCCCTGCCCGTCTATCAATTGCCATATGGATAGCTTCCTGTTAGAAAGCCAACAGCCACGAATTTACCGTACCGCAGTAATTGGGCACCAAAAGATGGGCAACAACTCAATTGATGATGATGTCTATGTCTGACTTGTTCAAAAACAGTTGCAGGCATTTCCCTGATCCTGAGAATCCTGGTGCCAAGCCACTAGTTACCCCAGAACTGCCCTTCCTGACCACCTGCCAAATCCAACACTTCCACACTGCTACAGCCTTCCTTTTCTTCCTTCTTCAATACTCGCCACAATATTCGCCATTAGTATACTCTAAATCTAATGCGCCTAGTCTTCGCAATGCACCCAGTCTTCGCAACGCACCTAGTCTTTCCAATATACCTAGTCTTCATAATGCACCTAGTCTTCGCAATACACCTAGTCTTCGCAACACACCCAATCTTTATAAAACATTTATATGATAGAGTTTTCAGCTTAAATAAGCGCTATAGGTGCTAGATATAAGTACCGAGGTATATAGAACAAGGGGTTGGCGGAGGGGAGCGACGTGCCACTAAGGGAGATTAATCATGTAAGTAGTATGTAAGCTGCCTGCAATGTACTACACTTGGGGTGAGCGTATATACTGGTTTTCTGGTTATGTTCCAAACTGCCTCCCCGGCTTCCGTATACCTCATTACTTCCCCGCCTCTCAACTTCGCATTTGAGGAAGCTGTGGTCGATACTACAAGCTCGATGTACTGCGGTGGGTGAGCATCGCGGCACCCACAGTAGACAGCAACAAGTTTCCACCACCGCGGGTGACGTGTGACGATATTCCACTATCCCTCATTACTCTCCTGGCCCAGTCCCGCTCGACACCATGGCACCTAGCAAGATCCGATTGGGCACGGCGTCCCCCGGAACGCGGGCCACGACGGCGGAGACCATGGCCCAGCTGGAGCACTTCGCCTGGCGGGCCGCAGGGATGAAGATCGACCTCCTCCTGCTCCCGGAGGCCTACATCGGCGGATATCCCCGTGGAACTCACTTCGGCTCTGTCATAGGCTCCAGATCACAGGAAGGCCGTGAGGAGTACCTGCGCTACTTTCAAAGCGCCGTGGACCTCGGCGACACGGTAGGTGACGGCGCCGGCGCGGGCCAGGCCTGGGTGAACAGGGAGCTGCCGAACGATGTGGCGCGTGGATCCCACGGTGGAGAGCCGGCCCTCAACCGGCGCGGGGACGGGACGAGGGAGGAATTGGAGCGCATCGCTCGCGAGACGGGGATATTCATCGTCACAGGCCTGATCGAGAGGACCGGTGGCAGCTTGTACTGCTCGGTCGTGTATGTGTGTCCGAAGCTCGGGATGATTGGCAAGCGGAGGAAGGTCATGCCTGTAAGCCGATTTCTCCTCTTAGGGAATACCATCCGCTGATATTTCCTCAAGACCGGAACAGAAAGGCTGGTTTGGGCCCAAGGCTCGCCCGCCACTCTCCGCGCAGTCAGCACCACCATCCGCGGCGTGCGCATCAACCTCGCCGCAGCCATCTGCTGGGAAAACTACATGCCCCTGGTCCGGCAGGCCCTCTACGCGCAAAACATCAACCTCTATCTCGCCCCAACCGCGGATGGCCGCGACGCCTGGCTACCCCTCCTCCGCACCGCCGCCGTCGAAGGCCGCTGTTTCGTGATTAGCTCCAACATGTGCGTGCGCAACACAACGACACCCA
The DNA here is from genome assembly GCA_033296875.1 of Achaetomium macrosporum. Classification (NCBI taxonomy): domain Eukaryota; kingdom Fungi; phylum Ascomycota; class Sordariomycetes; order Sordariales; family Chaetomiaceae; genus Achaetomium; species Achaetomium macrosporum. The sequence goes on along the minus strand of MU860239.1, from coordinate 32,632 downwards.
CCCCGGCAGCATCCACAACCTTAAAAACAAACGGTCACTCCATCGTCAGCTCCTCTGCTGTTCACGATGAAGCCGATGACAAGACAGACGGCGCAGAGGAGGAACCCGACCCTTCCCCGCTCTCGCCCAGCACCAGCAGACCAGGAACCACCGGCCACCGCCGGCGTAACTCATGCCTCACAGAAGAAGGCTTCGAGATCGCGCTGCCATGCTCCCCAACGACCTCCTCCAGGGAAGCAAGACCGCGCCGACGATCCGTCTTCGACGAAGACGGCAACGAAATCGTGCTGTGCGCCAGTAAGCGCCCCGCGTCCGGATCCAAGCCCACCGGCACTACTACGTCTGGCACAACGACAGCAACGGCGACGGGCATAGGAGGGGGAGCGACTGGAGGAAAAGTAGAGCTGTTTAGCTCTCGGGGTGGGTCAGCCATCGTGTCGCCCTTCGGCGACGTCCTCGCGGGTCCGCAGTGGGAAGACGACACAGGAATTATCTACGCTGACGTCGACTTTGACGATTGTATCCGCGGCCGGCTGGATCTGGACACGGCGGGGAGCTACTCGCGCAATGACTCGTTCAAGTTTGAGGTTAGGGGGTTGGATCTGACGCCTTTGCCTTACTGAGTGGTTAGTTGCGTTGGTGAGGGAGGGAGTGAACAGGCATATGGGTAAGGCGTATCATAAGCCATAGTAAAGTGCATCTAGGTTGCGCACTTGGGTTAGCATGGTGCGGATGGAAGGGGGCGGGTTAAGGTTGAAGAATGCTATCACCTCCAGGTGCATATTCGCTGTTTTCTGCCCTTTCTCGCGTTGGTGCTGGTAGTAACTAAACGAAACAGCGCAGGTCTAATTCGATGCTTGCGCGTCCCAAATCGTTCCTCTTGTCTTGTCTTGATTGTGTCATGACAGATCATTAAGAAGGCCCTGCCCATCCAAATGCCTTGCCAACCTATCAAACTCTAAGACCGCCCGAAAACGCCTTGGAAAGGACCCCAGGAAGAGTACCGTAACGTACCAAAAGCCAGAGAGACCCAAAAGCCCATGAACCGACCATATCCCATCACCAGCTCCGTTCCAATTACCCAGCCCAGCCATCAACCCAGACCCTCCTCCTCCTCACTCCTTCGCCTCCTCAGACCCATTCTCCAGGATCTCCCCTTCCCCAGGCACCTCCCGCGGACTCGCCAGCGGGCTCGTCCCCGCCGGCACGCTTCCCAACCCCCCACCACCGATACTCCCGCTCACGCTATCCGCCCGCCCGTGGCCCAACAGTCCGCTCCTCACACTGGCCGCGTCCCCAGCAAGGGCTTTCGCGTAGATGCTGTTCCTCTCGCTCGCGGCGGCAAGGATCCCCGTGGCAGAGTAGATGCTGGTGCGCTCATTTCCCATCCCGGCCAACCCGCCGGCGCTGGGGCCGCGGTGGAGACCGGGTGTGGTCGGCCCGCCGGCTGTTCCGTCCATGGTGGCGGAGAGGACGCTGAGCGGCAGCGACTCGCGGCTGCCGCCCCAGAGGGAGGAGGGCGCCAGAGCGCGGACAGACGCGTCTGTGTCGAGGGAGCGGCGACGTCGGCGCTTGGAGGAGGACGCTAGCGTCAGGATGGAGGCGTTGTCTGTGAGGAGGTTGTTGGCGGTTGCGGTAGCGTAGGTTGTCGGGTGGACCGCCGTGGATGTTGCCAGGTGGGCGGGGATGGCGGACGCCGGGGTGGTGGTGGGGAAGGGCTGGTTGAAGTGGATGACCTGCGAAGTGGAGGGGTGGGAGTGGTGATGTGTGGTTGTTGGGTTTTGGTTACTGCCGCCGTTGTTTGCGGCGATTGTTTGTGTTGTGAGCGTTGTTGTAAGTGATCGGACGGATGGCGCGGGCGAAGAGAAGGTGCTGTCGCCGCCTCTCCGCGCGGTTGCGGTGCGGCTCGTGCCGGCAAGTGACGACTCCACGTGTGACGGGGCAATTATGGAACGCCATGTGTCGTGCTCGGTCGACACAGTTGGGGCGATTGAGCGGCCGCCTGTGGTTGGGGGCGGCTGTTCGTCGCTGGATATCCTCGCCGAGTCGGCTCGTTCGAGGGACGCTTCGCTCGCCAGCCTCTGGCTTTCACCGGAAGACCTTGAGTAGCGACTCTGTCGCGGAGAGGCGCCAGCATTGATGCGGCCTGACTGAGGATACGGGTTATTTTGCCGCTTCTTCCCGCCGCTTCGCTTCGATCCGGAGTACCGGCCCCCATCTCCAGATGAGGCAGCCTTCAGGCTCGCGAGTTTCTTCATTAACGCGGAAAATGGCCGCCTGCGGCCCGGCCGTCCTGACCGGTCTGCCATGGTGTCAGTTACATGGGTTTGGTCGTCGTCAGGCGTTTGGCCCGGGCGGCGTTGGAAGATTGCCGGTAGACCCGGCATTGGCGGGGAATGTTGGTGTAGCGAAGAGAACGTGGTCTGGTGGAAACTCTGGGGAGGTGGAGGCATTGTGAGGGGCGAGAGGCACTACGCACCATGGGGTTGAGGTGCAGCTTCCGTCATGGCCTGTTGGAAAACTGCGTTCAAACCTCGGCGAACGATCAATCAGATTTCTGTCGGAGTGGCGACACCGAAGCCAAAGCGCGCGGTGCTTTGTGCAATCGGACGGTTCAGGAAAGACAAAGATCGATTGAATATCGGTGGCTGGCTGTGGGAAGACGCGGCCGTCGTGGCCACCGAAATTGACTAGGTGAGTGGTGTCGAAATCGGCTGAATACCGCGCGCGCAAGGTAGGTGGAAGGTGGGATCTCGACTAAAGCAGAGACACCTATCTGATGGTACTCGGTCGTAACTACTATATAGGGACTGCACTGCCGGACAACCAACGCCGCATGTGTTGGCGAGTGAGCTGGATGGGCGCTGATTGTCCCAGGTGCAGCAATTGGGTAGCAGGGTTGTGTGACGCACCATGGACAACCGAGTTGGATAGGCCCACCTCCGCTGCTGCTCCCCGTTCTTGGCGTTTTCACGTGCTAAGGGTTGTGGGTCTTGATCGACGTTTAAGGACCCAGGCACTCCAGGGAAATCACCATATCTGAACTTCAACGCCGGCAGCTTCCAAGTTCCCCTGTGATCTACTGTACACCGCACATACGTATCATCTTGTTGTTTTCTGAGGGGATTGGCTCTAAATTGATCTCAGTTGCTCATATGGGGATGCTTCTCTAAAGCTTCTTAGCAGCTTTACGATCACTTGCTGGCACCGAAACAACAACGCGAACGGGATGTCGAACTGGCAAGGAACATGTCGATGCAGCCGCTACCCGAGGACGTCGCTGCAAAGGTCAAGTCCTCGGCCGCCATTACCTCCTTGAACCATGCTGTATGCGGCCTTCTGCATAATTCTTTGGACGCGGGTGCGGCCAAGATCAGCATCTCTGTTGACTATAGTCGTGGCAACTGCACTGTAGAGGACGACGGGTTGGGTATTGCCCCGGCCGACTTCAGGGAGGACGGAGGCCTCGGCAAGCTGCACTGTGAGTGCCCCAGCGTTGCTGCAATAGCGACATGCCATTGACAAACTGTGTAGACACATCTAAATATCCACCACGGAGCGATTGCCATGGCAAGCGTGGAGAATTCCTGGCATCCCTTGCCGCTCTCTCGTTGCTCTCCATCACATCTCACCACCGTGATTATCGAACACACAACTCCCTCGCCATCCACAACTCCAGGGTCATCGCACGCAACCTTCCCGCGCCGCCGGAGCAACGAGTGTTGGCTTCCGCTAGCGGGACTCGTGTGGTTGTTCGGGATTTGTTCGGTTCCATGCCCGTCCGCGTCAAACAGAGGGCCGCCGAAGTGGAGCGAGCAGGAACGTCCAGGGATTTCGACCAGCTAATTTCCAACATCGTAGCTCTTCTTCTTCCATGGCGTGGGGACGTGACCGTCTCTGTTCTGGACTCATACGCTCATCGGACGGTGTCCCTTCGAGCGGTGGGACCGGTGGGTTGGAATGGAAGTTCCGAAAGCACGGCGGCGCCCGACATCCTCTCCCGGACAACAACCCTGCTCACACAGGCTTCTTTGGTCGACAGCGACAGCGTGAGGTCCTGGGTGCCGATTGGAGCCACTGCTTCTGGCATTTCCGTGAGAGGGTGTGTATCGCTCCAACCAGTTGCGACGAAGCATGTGCAGTTCATTGCGGCTGGGATCCAGCCGTTGCTGAATGATCATCGCTCAAACGTCTTTTATGAAGATGTCAACCGAGTATTTGAAAACTCCAGCTTTGGTGTGGTTGAAGATGCCGGCCTCGATCAGGAGGGTCCTCCAGCCAAGACGGAAGGGTTCACGAACAGAGAACTGAAGCCGAAGAGGGGCGTTGACCGATGGCCAATGTTCTTTCTTCAAATTCTGCTTACTGCAGAGACGGAATCCCTTGACGTCGACGAGGTTTTGGATGAAAACGGCCACAACATAGCCGTCATTGCGGATCTCCTACAAGTAATGGCATACGAATTCTTGAAGAAGTACCATTTTCGACCGAAGCTTGTCAACGCCCTTGAGAAACTCAAACGACCAAAGAGAGTCTCCCCAGCTGTGCCGTACCAGGCACATGTCTCGTCTTCAGCACGCTCGAGGGTTCAAACAGAGCCACATGATAGCCGGCCCAACTCCAGGCATGGACATCGCGGGCAAATCTCCCTGCCGCGCTCCAGGAGCCGTACTTCTGAACCCCGATCCGCCTCGCCTTTCACGTCTTGGTCTAGGGTAAAGCCAAACGCGCCGAAAGACTCAGAAACAAAACTCTCAGTCCCGTCTAGCCGATTTAATCAACATGTCGAAGGCAGACAAAAAATTGAACGCGATGAGCGGCCAACTGTGTCAGAAAGCACCCGAGGGACGAAGGAACCACTTTTCCACAAGTCTGGTGCTCTCTTGCGAAAGCCGTTCGACGACGCGGATGAGACGACGACGGCCCGGACGACTGGTGTACCGGAGAAACAGCTACGCGACGCGGAGGAGGCTGCCGAAACGGGAGAGATGGAGATCGTCTGGGTCGACCCTAAGACGAAAATCAAGTCCCTCATAGACCGACGTACAGGCTTCGCGGTGAAAACGCGGAACGCTGCAGAGGACGTCGCGCCCCGGTGGACGAGCGGGAACGCGGCGGACGATGCTTCCCGACTACGCGAGAGGACGTCAACTCGGCCTAGCGAACAGATGGTCATCTTCCACCCAACGGAACCGCGCATTCCCCAGGCCCTCCAGGTCTCAGAAATACTTGGTTGTGAGCATGTTGGCAGAAGCCGCGAATGTAAAGACCTGCGGCGTTCTGATGTGGAAGATCCAAACAGGGCCATGTTGGTGACGCTTGAAGGCCGTATCTCGAAGGTTGCCCTCCAAAGCGCAGAGATAGTGGCTCAAGTGGATCAGAAGTTCATTCTGGGCAAGGTACCAGCACGGCCCCCGGCGAACGCAGCGAACTCGGCGAGCTCGGTCACCGAAGCAGAACACATGCTTATCCTCATTGACCAGCATGCCGCCGACGAACGATGCAAAGTTGAAGATTTGCTCAAGAGCTACTTCATCTCAAACCCAGCCGAAGATGGCCGGCTAGTGGCGCAAACACAAAGCCTGGACAAACCCCTCCGTTTTGACCTCTCGAAACGGGACGGAGAGCTCCTGAGTCGTTTCCAAAAGCACCTCGAGCACTGGGGGGTTGTTTATGAAGTCTTCCACGATCAAGGATCTTTGCCTCGCGGGGTAGTGACAGTGGAAGTTCGAATGCTGCCACCAAGCATCCTGGAACGATGCCGTCTTGAGCCACGTCTCCTCATAGACCTACTCCGAAAAGAGATTTGGAAGCTCCATGACATGAGTGGCAGGCACAGCGGAGGGAGAAGCTCGGTTGGCACTGGTTCTGAGCACGATTGGGTCGCAAGATTCCACGAGTGTCCCGAAGGCATCCTGGACCTGATCCATTCCAGGGCCTGCAGGAGTAGGTCACTCGTGCCTAAACGGGAAGAAGACTCTGTGCTAACAAGCTTTAGGTGCTATCATGTTCAATGACCCCCTGACCTTGGAGCAGTGTTCTGACCTCGTGCAGCGGTTGGCAGCTTGTGCTTTCCCTTTCCAGTGTGCCCATGGACGGCCTTCAATGGTTCCGCTGGTGCATCTGCGCAGTGCCGGTACAGTTGCGTCCAGCGGGATAGAACGTCAGGAGGACACACCCGGTGCGTTGTTAGGGGTTCTCAAGACATGGAGGAGTAGTAGAAGGGGGAGCGAATGAGGCATAATGAGGCGACGATGGCATTGTCATTCAGCTCTTTAACAAACACTATTCAACAACCTAAATTTATAAGATAGAAGCATGGCAGACTTAATCATTCATGGCGTTTCGACGGTGCACTCATCAGCGACGCTGATGCGTGAGGATGATCCAGTTGGAGTCACATACAGTACCCTAACCCTGAATTCTGAACAGCAGCCAACGCACAGGCCTCGACTCCTCGTTGATGGGAGCTTCCTTGAGCTCCAACCAGCAAGGTTCCCGAGTGTCGCATCTCAAAGCTCTCCAAGTCCGCCGTATCCAAGACGTCCCTCCACATCGCGAAAGGACCAGCAGCCCTCCTTCCGCCAGACCCCAAGTCGGCGACGAAGATGCGACCATGGCGCTAACAGTTCGTTCCCCTCCTCCCCTCCCTCATTCCTCAACCCAAACAACCCCCCACTAACCCCTCCTCTTGCTTCAGTGGAGGTCCTTCGACTTCTTCGACGCCACCCAAATCAAGATCACCGACGACAACACACGCGCCGTCTTTGAGGGCAATGACATCTCGGCCGTCTGCTCCGGCTCCGACAGCCTGTTCCTCGGCAGCTATGACGGCACCGTGCGCATCGTCGGCCCCGGCAGCTGGAAGGTCGTGCGCAGCTTCCGCGCGTACGACGGCGGGGCGAGCATAACGCATATGCGGCAGGTGGAGGGGACGAGTCTGCTCGTTACTGTTGCGGTATGCATACCTACATACCTGCTGGGCAGGGAGATAACTTGGGGGTTGTGCTGATTTGGGGTGCGGGAGCATTGCAGGAAGAGCCCAGCAGCGCAGAAACCAATAACCAGCCTGTGTTGAAGGTTTGGGCGCTCGACAAGCCGGTTAAAAAGACGGGGATTCCGACGTGCTTGAGCACCGTGGCGATTAATAACGGGAAGAAGCCGTTTCCGGTGGGTGAATACATCCTTCGCGGAGGATGGTGGATGCAGCTTGTGGCTAACAAGGAGATGGCAGATATCGGCGTTCGCAGCAACCGAGGACCTGTCGCAGGTTGCGGTGGGATTTGCTAACGGCGCCGTGACCGTCATCCGCGGCGACCTGATCCATGATCTCGGCACGAAGCAGCGGATCATCTACGAGTCGGACGAGCCGATTACGGGGGTGGAACTGCATGTTGAGGCCAGCCTGACGACCTTGTTCATCGCGACGACGTCACGGATCTTGAAGTTGGTCATCTCCGGCAAGGGTCATGGCCAGCCTCCAAAGACAGTTGAGGACATAGGTTGTGGTGTCGGGTGCATGGCAGTGGACAAAAAGACGGCACATATCGTTGTTGGCAGGGAGGATGCTGTCTACTACTATAACCTAGACTGGAGAGGCCCTCCCATCGCGTACGAAGCCCCGAAAAAGCTGGTCGCGGTGTTCCAGGACTACATTGCCTTGGTATCTCCGCCTACACCGGCCGGCGAGACCGACACGATGCGCCAGCGTTTCTGGGGCGGTGCAGCGGACAGCATCTACACCTTCACGCTGATACATCCTGACCTTCGGATCATCGCCCACAGCGAGACAGTATTATCCGACGTCAAGCATATCTTTCAGCTCTGGGGTGATCTTTATGTCCTGACTCAGGAGGGCAAGGTTTGTTGCGCCTGTCAAGCTTGTGGGGAACGTGAAGCTGACCATGTCCAGGTCTTTCGCTATCATGAGAAGTCTCTTCAGCAACGGTTAGAGATGATGTATCAGCGCAACCTCTACACTCTTGCGGTCGACCTCGCCCAAAAATGCGGTATGGACGCGCAGCAGCAAAACGTGATCTACCGCAAGTACGGTGACTACCTCTACCAGAAGGGTGATTACGATGGGGCCATGACTCAGTACATCAAAGCCATCGACAGCACAGAGCCGTCTCAGGTGATCAGAAAGTTCCTGGATACGCAAAGGATACACAACCTTATCGAGTATCTGGAAGAGCTCCACGACCACCACAAGGCAACGTCGGACCATACCACGCTTCTTCTGAATTGTTATGCAAAGCTGAAGGATATTGACAAACTGGAGAAGTTCATCAAATCTCCAGGGGACCTCAAGTTTGATCTTGACACAGCGATTTCCATGTGCCGGCAGGGCGCCTATTTTGAGCAAGCGGCGTACCTGGCCAAGAAGCACGGAGAGCATGACCTTGTCGTGGATATTCTGATCGAGGACTCAAAAGCTTACGATGAAGCGCTTGGCTATATCTGGCACTTGGATCCAGACACGGTAAGTTGCACCTCGGGGCCGCACTAGGGACGGATGCTGACCGACCAGGCGTACTCTTGTCTCATGAAGTACGCTCGAGTCCTCATCGAGCATTGTCCGAAAGATGCAACGCAGCTATTCATTGACTATTACACCGGACGCTACAAACCCAGGGTAGACCCGCCAGCTCAGAAGATCCAGCCTACAACAAACGGGGGTTTCGTTGTCGGGGCTGCAACTGCTGTTCAGAATCTCAGCAACTTACTACCGTTGCCATTATCAACAGCGCAACAAGCCGCTACTAAGGCAACGATTGACGACCTTGCGGCTGCGAACGAGACAGCTACACCAGAGTACACCCCTCCACGGCCTCGAACAGCGTTCTCCTCGTTTATCGACCATCCGGACGAGTTTATCGTCTTCTTAGAAGCATGTCTCAACGACGAGAACCTCTCCGAAGGAGACAAGTCAGACATCTACACCACTCTCTTCGAGATGTACCTGCACAAGTCCAACGAAAAGAAAGGTGACGACCAGCACCGTGAAGAATGGGAACAACGAGCGAAAGCCCTCATCAATAGCAAGAACCATGGGACTGCCACCAACAACACCAAAACACCCATCGAAAACTCCAACGTCCTCCTCCTCTCACACCTCTCCGACTTCCGCGACGGCACCACGCTCGTTAAGGAACAATCCGGCCTCCTCTTCGACATCTTCCGCTCCTACACCTCCGCAAAGGACACGCGCGGCGCTATAAAAGCCCTGCGCAAATACGGCCCTGAAGAGCCTCAGCTCTACCCGGCCGCGCTAGCCTATCTCACCTCGGACGCCCGCATCCTCGAAGAGGCCGGCCCAGACGAGCTCGCCGCCATCCTCGAGCGCATCGACCGCGACGGGCTGATGGCGCCGCTCCAGGTCGTGCAGACCCTGAGCAAGAACGCGGTCGCCAGCATGGGCATGCTCAAGCCCTACCTCGCCAAGCGCATCGAGCGCGAGCGCAAGGAGATCGCCGAGAACAAGCGGCTCGCGGCCCAGTTCCGTTCGGAGACCGAGACCCGCCGGGCCGAGATCGCTGATCTGGGCAGCAAGCCGGCCGTCTTTCAGGCCACGAGGTGCGCGCAGTGCATGGGGTCGCTGGAGCTACCGGCTGTACATTTCTTGTGTAAGCATAGCTTCCACCAGAGGTGTTTAAGGAGTGGTGGAGGTGGCAACGTGGAAGGGGAGGAGTGCGCCATCTGTGCGAGGGATAATGCCACGATTCGGGCGCTCAAGAACAGTCAGGAGGAGAATGCAGAGCGGCATGAGTTGTTTAAGGATGATTTGGAGAGGAGCGAGGATAGGTTCAGGACGATTGCGGAGTGGTTTGGGAGGGGGGTTATGAGTGTTCCGAGCGTGGAGTGAGGTATGTTCATGTTCATATGTTGATAATGATACATGGTGTTATTACATGGGCTATTTTGTTCTAGCTAAGTATCTGGTTACAAGGGCAGGCTGTTGTAGATCAGTCACTATTTTGGCTGAGATATTGAGCGACTTTAGTTTGGGCGATCATCTCTATAGTCGTCTCGGCCAGTGAACGATCCCCCTTTACGCCAGGGGTCTGGATACCGAATATGTGATTCAGCCACTCGCCTGCGTCGTCGACGTCGACGGGACTTGGGCTGGCTTGCTTGAGCGTCGTCCGCCAGTCCTTGATGTGATGGATATGCTGGTTCACCAGGGCTTTGCTCAGGATCTCGTTTTGGCTCGCTTCGTCGACGGAATCTTGGTACTCTAGACCAGAGACCGCGGCAGATTGGATGTCCCCGTGACGTACTGTGAAGTGGGCTTGGAGCTAGATGACGTTAGGGAGTTTGAGGGTTTGTATGGGGCGACCACTTACACCGTATGGCAAGGAATGCTCTATCCGGGGGCGTTCCCGTGGGTCGTCCTCGGTCGGATGCGTCGAGAAGGTGAACTGCGGCGTCTGGCCAAAAATCCAATCCGGAGAGGTCAGCTCCCTCAGCCCCTTGACGACATCCTCCATCATCAACGCCTCCTCCTCACACACAACCACCCGGTCGCCCGCACCCTCTCCTCCATACATGCGCCGAAACTCCCCAATAACAGCATCAGCAAACTCCTCCCCTCCGACACCCACATTCCGGATCGGACTCCTCACACTCTCCACCCCGCGCGCCTTGATGAACCCCTCGGCAGGGGACCTCAACAACCCCGACACGCGCCCAAGATTCTCCGACCGTAGCAAACACGTCCCATGATGCAGCGACCGCGTGCGAGTAAGCTTATACGCCGAGCCCGAGACCTTGAACGTCTGCTTCCCTTCCTCCTCCCCGCCATACCCGCGCCCGACGGCGGCGTCCACGTCCATGACGATATCGTGCCGTCCGTTCACCCGCACCCCGTCCACGCCGAGCCGCCGCAGCGCGCGCACCACCATCTCGGCGTGCCGGTCGCGGTCAAAGACCGCTGGCGGGCAGATGACGGACCAGTTGGTGTTGCCCGCGTCGTGGAAGACGGTGCCGCCTCCTGAACGGCGGCGGACGAGGGATACCGGGATGGTTTTGATCTTGATGTGGGCTCCGCCGCCATGGGTGTCTGCTGACGGGGTTTGTTGTTGGTCAAGTGGCGCGGAAGGAGGTAGGCCCTGGCGTAGGAGGTGCAGGTTGACTTCCAGCCAGGGGTTCTGGTTGCGGCCGATGACGACACTGGGGCGGTTGGTGTAGAGGAAGAGGATGGTCGAGTCCGGATGGGAGCGCTGCAGGAGGTGGTGCTCGATCGAGAGGTTCAGGTAGGGGTCTGTGGAGGTGGAGCGGTAGATTTGGAGCGGCCGGGAGAGATACTGCGTGTATGGCCTGGTTTGGGCCGGCCATGTGACGATTTTGGGGTGGGAGTGGGATTGGTATGGTGAGGATGAGATGCGCCGGGTGATGGCCGCGAGGCGGGAAGGGCCAGCCATCTGGCTCAGTGTTGTTCGAGAGGCAGAAGTGAGGAGAAATTTCTTCCTACATCAGCCTCTCTCGTCTTCCTATGTTCCGTCGAGCCGGTGCTTGATCCACAAATTATGATTAAATCAAATCAAGAAGTCTAAGAACACAATTAGAAAATAGGTATGCAGAACGGATGTACTTCAGAGCTCCAGGCTCAGAGCCCGAGCGCTTGCAGCTTTGAGGTGCGGCTTGACCCTGACTGCTGGTCCCACATTTATGCATGCCAAGCACGCTAAGCATCTGGATCCACCTGAATGCCACCTGAGCCCACCTCGACCCGACCAGCGGGGAGCCGATGACGGCGGATGGAGGGGCTCAAAAAAGGCCGGCTATGAGTTTTTCCAGACACAGATCTGGGTAGTATCATGCCACTGCACTCCTTTGACTCATATCGCATAGTCTAGGAAGAGGCTCAATTTGTGATCTGTCTTGTGTCTTCTCGTTCCTTCTCTCCTGTTTTTTTGACTGCGCCACCATGTCGACTTTTGGCGAGTATTTCCGAGTTACTACGTAGGCTCTGCCCTGAATGCCTGACCTTCCTCCAACACTGACATCCCTAGCTATGGCGAGTCTCACTGCCGCTCCGTCGGTTGCATCGTCGACGGCTGCCCGCCCGGCATGGAGCTCACCGAGGAGGACATCCAACCCCAGATGACCCGCCGCCGCCCGGGACAAAGCGCCATCACGACCCCGCGCAACGAGAAGGACCGCGTGCTGATCCAGAGCGGAACCGAGTTTGGCGTCACCCTCGGGACGCCAATCGGCATGATGGTGATGAACGAGGACCAGCGGCCAAAGGACTACGGCAACCAGACCATGGACATGTACCCCAGACCCAGCCATGCCGACTGGACCTACCTCGAGAAGTACGGCGTCAAGGCGAGCAGCGGCGGCGGGAGGAGTAGCGCGCGCGAGACCATCGGCCGCGTCGCAGCGGGCGCAATTGCCGAGAAGTACCTGAAGCTAGCCTACGGCGTCGAGATCGTCGCCTTCACCAGCTCAGTCGGCAATGTTCACCTGTTCCCGCCGACACCGGAACATCCCAGCCCGAGCACGAACCCGGCCTTCCTATCTCTCCTCAGCAAGATCGACCGCAAGACAGTCGACAGCTACCTCCCCGTCCGCTGCCCCGACGACGCCATCTCCAAGAAGATGGAGCGGTACATCTCCGAGTTCAAGGAGCGCAACGACAGCATCGGTGGGACGGTCACCTGCGTCATCCGCAACGCCCCGAGCGGCCTGGGCGAGCCCTGCTTCGACAAGCTCGAGGCTAAGCTGGCGCACGCTATGCTCAGCATCCCCGCTACCAAGGGCTTCGAGATTGGGTCCGGCTTCGGCGGCTGCGAGATCCCCGGGTCGACGCACAACGACCCGTTCATCTCGGCGGCGGATTTGGAGCTCCCGTCCAGCGTGGCGGAGAGCGGAGCGGCCAAGAACGGCTTCTCGCGACCCAAGTTGACGACCAAGACGAACTACTCGGGCGGTATTCAGGGCGGCATCTCCAACGGTGCGCCCATCTACTTCAGGATCGCCTTTAAGCCGCCCGCTACCATCGGCCAGGAGCAGATGACGGCGACATACGACGGGTCCTCGGAGGGTATCTTGGCAGCCAAGGGGCGGCACGACCCCTGCGTGGTGCCGCGGGCGGTGCCTATTGTGGAGGCGATGGCGGCGTTGGTGCTGATGGATGCCGTGCTTGCGCAGCAGGCGAGGCACACTGCCAAGAGCCTGCTGCCACCGTTGAAGCAGACGATCAACTCGGGCAAGCCGGCTGGGAACGGTGTTACGGAAGCGGAGGAGGGTGTCAAAGCTCAATAGATAGGGGTCTAAAAGTTGAATGATATTGTTGGGATACCCGAGAGGGCGGGCCTTCAAGAAGCACAGTGACTGACGTTATCATTTGTGGACGTGCTGGTATGTGCTACGTTCTGTGCATTGCTCGAACGCCACCTGAACTGCTCGTTACAAGTAGGAAATAGCAGCTTGCTTTTCTGCTAGGTAAATGGAATCACAGACTAAGCTCCATATTCCTAAGCACCATACACCACTTCGGAAACGTCCAACCTAAACGCTTAGCCAGCAAGTATTGTTAGGCCCTTGTTATGATAGCCTCCAGCAATTTCGGCCCAGCCCAATCCATCACCATCCTTCTTCCTTTCGCCTCTCAAGCCCCTATCCCCGCTGAACACCAGCCCAGGGATCATGATGCGCCGGCTCAACCCTCGGCCCAGCTCCTCCAACTCCGCCATATCCATCATTTCCTCTCTCCTCGCCCTCACCCTCCCTTTGCTCCCCATCCGCCACCTCCTCCTCATCCACCCTCCCCGCCTCTCCATCCGCAGGGGCAGGAGCAGCCAACAAAGGCCGTCGACTTCCCTCCACCCCGGCCCCGTCCCTCCCATTCCCACTCCAGAAAACTCTCTGCAGCCTTCTCATCCACCCATCCCCATCCGCACCACCATACCTGCCCACCAAGAAAACCACAAGCACCTGCAGCGCCCCAACAGAAAGCACGACCCCCAACTCCCCACCCAGCACCCGCCTCAACGTCTCCTCCCACTCCGGTAAGCAAGGGGTGTGCCGCCCGAACTGTGCCTCACACGTCCCGGGGGACGGGTGGGAGCCGCGCGGGAAAGGCCAGGCCATGTCGTGCGGGGTGCGGAAGCCGCAGCAGGCGAGGGAGTCCTGGATGCGGCGGATGGCGTCGGCGTTATGGGAGGAGTAGAGGGAGAGCCATTTGTTATGGAGGAGGCAGGAGGTCGTGGAGGGGGAGGTTAACGGCTGAGCAAACAGGGTGGCGAGGATGGTGGTTAGGATTTGCTGGGAGATGTGGAGGATGTAAGGTAGAAGTGGTTGGAGGGGAAGGGGGAGAAATGGGGAGGGGGTGATGTGTTTCCGGTTGCGGTTCTGGGGGGAACGGGGGTGGAAGAGGTGAGGGGTGAAGAGCGTGGTGCAGAGGGAGAGGAAGGGGAGGAGGATGGAGAGGACTGTTAGGGCGGGGGAGATGGGCAGGGAGAGGGTTGCGATGGTTATGTGTTCGTAACTTTGCGAGGTTTGTTAAATTTCTGGTTATACGGGACGAGGGAGGGGAGGGGCTTACATTGCGATGCCGATGAGGGCGAGGATGATCTGGGGAATGTCAGCGAGAGGAAGAGGGACGTGGATAAAGCGTCTTGCAACGGCCTACCAGAGAGTAAAGTATCAGTATCAACGCCATCGTTGGTGGTGTTCGCTGCTGATGATTGGGATCGGTTTAGACAAGGTGAGTGGGTTTGAGTTGACGGAGATCTCCCGTCATCGGGATGAGGAGAGAGGGGAAGCCTGGGCCCAGAGATGATTCAGGTGTTAAATGTTAATGGAAGTGCAGTTGCTGCGTCACCATCTCGGGACCCCGCTGAGGCCAACTGCAGTAATTACTGTGTCTGCCCGAGCCTCGTACATCGAATTGGAGTCAATTTGGATGTGACAGAATTGAAGCAACAGTGCAGGCAGCCACTAACATTAGGAAAGTCTGTCGCTCTCCGTGAAGCCATAGTCGCTATACTAACACGCATCACAGGTACAGGTGCAGTGCGGCAATCATGAATCAGATCCCACCGCAGTCTGACGGTCTGACCGGCTCGAAGGAGACACCATTATCAGATAGGCCTAGCATGACCCAGCGAGTATGCGCACTTCTTGCGGCGCTACCTTAGAGAGCCGACGACGGCCTCCGCTGGTACTTGGGTATCTAGGTTTGCCGTTTGTCCTAGGACGGCAGCATGCATGACAGTCGACTGTGATACTGATTACTTCTTTGTTCTAGGGATGGTGATTCGTGGGTTAATACAGAATTATGGCGAAAGAGAGTACCCGCGCGGCGTCTTCCCGATTCTAGCGTTTCAGGGGCGGCTGATGCTTCTTACAAACGCGGTTATCCTGGCAATACTCGCGCGAGAAGACAGCTGTGCAAGTATGTGGGATATGGCGGGCCTCGGAAAAAATGATTATGAGGGAGAACAAATCCCGCCAACCAGTATTCTGTGTACAGAGTTTGACAATGAAAGATATTTGTGTACTACTACTTGAGAATACGGTGCCAGAAAAGCAAGCAACCTCCCTTTTCCGACCCATGTCTATCTACCCTAAACCCTGGAAATATAATATATACGGTCCAACAGCTGTTCCCGAGGACCAGAAGCGAAGTAATAAAGCGAACGATTCCCAGAAAGCCGTCACCGCTAACGTTTAGCACTTGGGCGGGAGGGCCTTGTCGTCGGTCGGCGTCTTGGCCAGCTTGATCTCGTTGTTGCGGCGCGTGACGAGGCCCTTGAGGACGTTGCCGTTGCCGTCGTGGACCCACTTGGGGAGCTCCTGGGCGATGACGGTGTTGGGGTCCTCGCCGGCGTTGAGGCGCTTGATGAGCTGCGAGCCCTGGGCGGCGCCGCAGCCCATGTTGAAGCTCCAGCTGATTAGGGCGCCGTACTGGTTCAGGTTCAGCTTCGCCTTGCACATCTGGGTGATGCACTTTTCGAATTTCTGAACGGGGTTTGCTGGTTAGCATGTGATGACGTTTTCGGGGCTGAAAAATGTTGACTGCTTACCTTCATGTCGTCGGCCAGGAGCTTCTTGCCGTCGGCCTGGGACAAGGGGATCTTGTACTTGACGTCGGAGCACTTGGAGCTGGAGCACAGATGGCCGTAGCCGACCGTCGGGTGGCCGGTGGCATCGATATCTGAAGTGGGAATGGGTGAGCATGTGTGGCGGGTAAAAGATGGAAGAAGAATCCAATATGCACTTACAAACGTTAGGAACAAACCCCTCAGACGCGGCAATCAGGTCGACAGTAGCCTGGTTCGACTTGGGGGCCACGCAGGTCGAAGTGCCCTCGCATTTACCCGTCACGTAGCCGTTGGAGCCCGTCTTGACATAGTAGTCGGAGACATAGCAGCCATCCGACGTCTTGTCCCAAATGCTATTGCCGTTCACGGTCGTGCCTGCCGTTTGGCAGGAGATCTTGACATCGGTGCCCTTAGCATATGTCTTCTTGACGGCATAGCTGGTGCCCGGCCCGGAGCGGCAGTTGACATCGTCGCCGGTGATGAGGTAGGCACTGGCGGGAGCCAAAGCAGAGGCGAGAGCGGCAATCGCGACGACCTTCATGGTGGATTATGAGGAAGATATCTGCAACGAGAACGTGAGACTTTGGGTCGGGCTGGTGACTTTAATACTTGGAAAGCCAAAACTGTGGCTGGAAGAAAAGGCGGGCCAGGGAATGTCGAGCTTGAGACAATGCTGCTGTTTCCAAACGAAGCATCGAGTCGAGAAGCACAACCATTATATACACACATCCTTCCCGTTGGAGACTTTTCTTTGATGTCGTCGAGAGACTGGGATCCATCATTGAATCTCTTCTCGGGTCTCGATGCCAACCCGCTCTGTAAGACGGAATGATGGGGCGCCGGCTTATTTCGAAGTTCACCTCACGATGCCAGATCCCCAACAGACTGTGTTTACCCGTTGTGGTATGATGTTATTCCCAGTACGTGCATTTATGGGTCTGGATGACATGCAATAACAATTGGATTGTTTCAATCTGTCGTCGGTTCCCAATGCGTGCGTCGCAGTGAGATGGGGCTAGCTTTGTTCAGCATCGGTGACCGGTGGTGCGGAAAAGGACTGACCCGACAGTGCGCTTATTATTAACTTAGGACTCTGGGTCCGTTCTTGGGAGATTGACAGACGCCGATCCTCTTCCCAGCGTCGCATGCCTCGGCAGGAGAACATGCACGGACCACAACCGGGCAACGCCGTTGGGCTACGACGGGACTTTGCGCCGCGCCGTGACAGAAATAGCACTGCTAGGGACTGCACTATACCCGGTAAGTCGTTAGCGGGCAGCATTCAATCTGGCTCCTGCCATAACGGTCTCCTGCCCCCAGCAGCCGAATCTTAATTCTTACCCGGTCGAGAGAGGCCTCAATGTTCACTGACCAAGTCACCTCATGACATCGCTGTAAGGAAGGAAAAGACCGTAACGACTGCAACGGTGAGCTGAAGGACTTGCTCCCGACAGGGACTCTCCCGCATTGGCCGTATTCTGTGGGGTGGGATTGATCGTGGGGTTGTGGAAGGCCAAGGTTGCTTTGTGTGACCTTATTTTAGCCGCAAGATCTGCTGCATGAGCTCCACTCTCACAGCCCTGGACGGCCTTACTGTGGGAGGTTCTCAAGGGAATCGAGAATCCACGACTCGGCTCAAGTCGAGCTCGAGATGGCACCAGAAGCATATCGTCTTACAGTGGGAGTCAGTGGAGCGAGCTGGAGGTGGGTGAGGTTGACGGTACAGCGCATCGACCAGCTCTAATTAGTGTGGTATTTTACAAAGCCGCTCGTTGCATGGAAGAGAGCATATTGCGGTCGGAAAACGGAACGAGCACAGAGAGATAGCTTGCCCTAGATATGTACACACATGGGCAACAGACAGCCCGTTATCATTCAACATCAGCCCAATGTGTTCCTCTCGAAGGCCACAAAATCTTCCCGCGAGAGATGTCAGGTGATCTATCTTTTTGACGAGTGTCTGTTCAGCCCATCGGCGCCCTCCGTTGCTACCGTGCCATCAGCTGTGGGGATGTTCCCGTCCTTGGCAGGGGCTCGAGAACGAACAGCCCGGCGGCTGGCCCACCCCACCCGGGCAGCCTCATGCTCTCCTTTTTCAGTGCCGTTGGGTGAGAACTAGTAAATACCAGGGAGACGTTCGGCTGAGCCCGCCCACCTGCAGCCCGGAAATGATTTAGGGCTTCATATTGTCCCGTCTTACTGAAAGATCAATGGACCCGACGAACAACACTGACGGCGCAGAGACTCTCTGTGCGTGATGATGGTTCACACGCGTGCGAGCTGAGAAGGAAGAAAAAGTCTATAAAGTGGACATGCAAATCAGTTGTTGATCCTTTCTGAAACCATCCTCCTCCTCATCCACCTCGTCGCAGCAACACCACTGCAGCCCTCCTTCCCTTTCAATCATCTCTACGATTCTCACCATGAAGCTCGCTATTCTCGCCGCTTTCTTCCAGGCCGTGGCTTTCTCCGTCACGAATGCCTACCCAATCAGCGGCGACGGCGTCAACTGCCGCTCCGGCCCCGGCACCAGCTACGCTGTGAAGAAGACCTACCCCAAGGGCACTGAGATCAAGATCAGCTGCCAGACGGAGGGCACGAGCGTCAACGGCAACAGCATCTGGGACAAGACCCAGGACGGCTGCTACGTGGCCGACTACTACGTCAAGACCGGCACCAACGGCTATGTGACCGACGTGTGCGGGTCCAGCGGCGGCGGCGGCGGCGGCAGCGGCAACATCCCGGGCCCCATCAAGGACGACTACCCCTACAAGGGGAGCTGCGGCCCCGAAGACAAGTGGAACTACTTCAAGTGCCGTACGTCGTCCGACACCACTGCTACTTCCTCCTCTTCCCAATCATCCCCGAGCCGATTTGCCCGACCCGAAGCACACTAAATAAACAACAACACCATTCCCCCCTTGTTGAGACTCCCCAGCTGACGCCGCGCTCTCGCAGAATGCACGAGCTTCGTCGCGTGGCGCATCAACTCGCGCCTGGGCATCAAGTTCCACAACCAGTACAAGGGCGTCAACTGGGGCAACGCCAACTCGTGGGACGAGGCGGCGCGCAAGACCGGCGTCAAGGTCGACAGCACCCCCAAGCCGGGCTGCATCGCCCAGTCCAACGGCGGCCGGGCCGGCCACGTCGCCTGGGTCGCTGCCGTCGGCAAGGACACCGTCACCATCGAGGAGTACAACTGGAACACCGTCGAGGGCTACGGCAAGAGGACCGTCAGCAAGGGGTCGTTCAACTACATTCACCTTGACTCCAGGGTTTAATCTTTAATTTTTGCTCTCTTGTGGGAGTTCTGTGGGAGGCAGTGTTGTTGGTGGAGCGCTTACATCGGTTCTTGTATCTATTATCTTGAGTTGTTATTAGGAGATCGTTTGAGTTCACTTCTGAGGACCCTCTGAAGGATTTGAAGCCATAAAGTTTTAGACAATTCGCGTGCCGGCTTCGTCATCCTGTCTGCCTCTGCCGCATGATTTGTGCCAGGACTAGTCTAATAACGGTGGTGGCGGTGGCCTTTTTTTGAGTATACAGTTGGTTCTATTCTCGGTGGTAGTTTGTTGAAATTGGTGATAAGTGTAGCATAACAGGTAGAGACGTTTCATTCCCATGTAATAACAGCATCTAATATACGGATAGAAATCGAGGTACCTATCTGAGATCGTCATGCCATTCTAACCCACTATCACTGAGAATATCCAAAGAGCTAACGGTTCCTATACTAAGGAAATTTCCTTCTCCGTCCATGCCCTCTTGTCAGACTTCTCGTAGTACATCAGGCCCTGAATGTAACACTCGCCAATTAGCTTGTAGTAGCTTGTCCCTCCATCGGGCCTTATGACAAAAGGCACTGCGGCGCCATATGGAATGAATATCATGTCTCCCGTCTCCGTTGCTCCCGGCACTATCCCAGCATAGGATCCTTTGGTGGTACAATACGTCGCCCCTGGAATAAGGTCGGTGAAGGCCTTGGCGGTTTGCCAATATGCCACCAGCAATGTCTGAGACGCTATTGGCCGCTCTTTGAGTTTGTTTGCGTCTTGACCGGCCTCCAAGAAGAAGACCTCTCTTGCCAGATTGTCTGGCCACTGGGAAGACTCCGCCTCTGTCTCCCGCCATTGGCGCTCATCCCAAACGTGAAGCCTGAGATCCAAATTGGGTACACAGGGTCCACGGGCGTCTCCGATCAGGAGTTTGACCAGAAGCTCCACCCTCCAGTCGTCTGACGCTGCTCGTCCAGGATATGTCGACAAAAGCTTCGTGTAAGCAAGAAGGTCCTCCCACGCATCCATGAAAGTAATTCTCGATTCCCCCAACGAGCTAAGGGTATAACCGATTCGAAGGGGCTGTAGACCCTCCACGAAGTCGACCACATAACCACGGATGGCGAGTACCGGGGGCTTGAATTTGGCGCCGGCACCTTCAGCAAGCACTCGTCCGGAATCCGAATCGTATGTCCCGGTTTCTGCAGGATTGATGCTAGCCACCGTCGGCACAGGCCCACAGGCTCGGAAAACGTGGTCGTTGACTTGTCCGCTTCCAGCAGCCTTCCAATTCGAGATTGTTGGGGGGTACTTTCTAGTGCCCCTCTCATCCATGAGGTCAGGGATCCACGTACAAAACCGGCACGACTTGCCACTCCCGGCGCGGTAAAGCAAGTCCAGCGCTTTCATACGGCCTCCTGGTTGGACGAACCCCTTCGCGTAGCTTACAAGCACTTCATCCTCGCTTGACTGATAATCTGGCCAAAATTCCTTGGGCATCTTGCCAGGCGGCCAGTCGTTTGCCAGATTCAGCAGAGCAAAAAGCTTGTCTCGGCGTTGAGTTGATCTGGCGTATGCAAACATCTCCAATAGTTCCAGGAACGACTTTCGGATATCGCAGTTGTAGTCCCTTCGCGATCGCTCGAGTGCGATAACCGCCGGCACATTTGGGAGAAACCCGTTGTTGCTGAGTACGCGGGAGCCGAGCTGACCTGGTCTCATACCGACCAAGCGTCTCTCATACTCAACTAGCGATGCTACGAAACAAGCCCATTTGATTTCGGAGTGTCCGCATTTGATGGTGACATCCGCACCGAGAGAACCGAGAATGAGTTCTTGGATGATCCAAGTTCGCGTAAACCAGTCGTGGTACAAAAGCTGTACGATGGGATCTCGATCGTCTTGACCAAACGCACTACGCGAGGTGGCGCGAAGCTGAGAAGCCTGTTTCCGAAAAGAGAGCCTCCAAAGTCGATTTTGCTTTTCTCTGCAGATATCACATTCTTCGGCGTGCAGTGCGGTCAGGAGCTCGATGGCTGTGGACGTGTTGTCTTCGTTTTCACCTCGGCCCATCCAGACAATTACCCTGGAAGCGCTCTCGTAAAGAGAGCCCATGCGGCGAACTTGCATCGCCTTTTCCACATCGTTATTCTGGTTGATGCACACCGCATCCGCCCAAAGTGGTTTGTCGACCCCTTCGCTGCGCAGTGTTGCCAAACACGTTGCCAAAGACTCAGTGATAAGGATCGAGCCTCGGTCCGTTGTGAAGGTTGACCCCCCTGCTTTGGGGCCCCAGAAGTAGGAGATTGCCCAGAAGACGCTGGGCGATTCCACAGACGTGCGGGTAAGCATTCCAGAGAGTCGGCCGTCATCGCCGCCTAGGTCCAGTTTCAATAAACGAATCTGTGAGGGTCCGACGTCAAGATCCTCATAGATTTTGTCGGTGTCTTGGACATCCGGGCTCAGTTTCACCGCTTCATGGGTGATGAGTGTTGGCAGGGAATCTGGAACGGTACCGTAGTATAGGTCCGCTCTCAAGCTCAACATGTGCTGAATTTTCCAGGGGTCCGCGTACAGAATAATGCCGGGCTTATGGCTGTGTACGTTGTAGACACGTGCTAGGATACAAACATCGGTCGATTGCTTGTTCTTTTCCAGGGAGAGCTCCTTCCACTAGTGGAAGGTTCCAGAGCTTATCAACACCGAACAATCCCTACAAAGGTGGCAGAAGACTAAGCGGACTAACCTTGTTTAGTTGGTGACCATCAAGTGCAAACGGTGAAGCGAGGCCACCCGCGGTGCAGCAGACCTCTATGTGGAAGGTGCAGGGGAATCTGAGTTGGCGTCGAGGGATTGCACCATTGCTGACTAGCAGCTTGGAAAGATTGCCGTTCTCCCCTTCAGGAATGGTGAAGGTAGAACCGTCAGATTCTAGTTTCATCTCCTTGAATCCGTTACGCGTGCGGAATCGACTGGTCCAGTGCTTTGTAGCGTCGTACTCTCTTCCTAAAAGCAACGCGAGAAACTTGGAGACCTGGTTCCGGAATGGATGCCAGTCAGTGATTGAATGTTACGACAAGCAGCATCGGATAATGTTGCTTACATGCAGTTCCCCATAGAACTCCCATTCATCATCAGCCTGGTTGCAGAAGAACAAAATCTGAGGTTCGTGGACTGTTATGACCCCGCTTCGTGTGTTGACAAATGCAGTGGGTTGTATACGGCGCAGGTCAGGGTCTGATTTCGGGGACTGTCCTGCTCTCGAGATGACGGAGCCTCTGGACTCGGAATTGCCTTCCGGCACTTTTGAGCGCCCGTTCGGCGTCTCTTCCTTGATGCCCAACTGATCATGCGGTGGGTCGGGATCCCCGGTAGGCTTCTTCTCGGCCTCGACTGCCTGAGGCGTGTCAAGAGCCGAACTCGAATGGCGCTCGTGGAGGGCGTCTTTGCCAGGAGTATCCCGCGGTGGCTTTCGCTCAAGTTTGTTCGGCACGTCCTTGTTGCCGTTGTCCTCGTTCCCGTTGCCATTCTTCTTTCCGTTGTCAAGCACAGCCTCATCAGCAATTGCAGCATTGACAGAGAAACCTTGACGCCGAAATGCAAATTCAATGCTTTTCTCTTCCGTTGAGGTCAAGATGAGCATTAACAGGATGCTGTGTTCTGACCCATTGATATGGCAGAACTTGGCGAGCTCCGAGGCGAGCTCGTAGGTGACGTCGGCGAGACCTGAGCCTTGAGCGGCGATGAAGAGTTTAAGCTTGCGCGCCTCGACTAGAAAAGCTAGTTTCGGTTGTGTTGTGCCTTGGGAGGTGGTCGCTGAACGCTTTCTGCTGACTGTCCATGACCTTTTCAACGCATCTACTTCGAAGGTCTCCAAGCCGTGTAAGCAACGCTGCAGCTCATCTCGATCAGGGATGGTATGTGGGATGAGACTTGGTAGCAAGTGTTAGATCCGGCAGGCTTATGTGGCCACAACCCAAGGTAAACACATGACCGTAAGGTACTTACTTGACAATGAAGCGCATCCTCCTTTTGACTAGCGACGCGCAGTTGAAATTCCTGGAGCGAATCCTCCCTTCTGCAACAGTTTGTGACCTTGATGCCAGGGAGAGTCGCCGGTCTTGGATTCCAAGAAGATCAAACAATGGCGACAAGGCGTCCCAAACGGTTTGGTGAAAGGCAAGATAGTCCAGGGTATCAGCAAAGACAGGGGCGACCTGCGGGTGGTCCGGGATATACCAGTGCTCTGATTCCGAAGCGGAGCGGAGGTGGTAAGACGGAATACTTGTGCTCTCGGTTCCACGTCTTGTAGGAAAGATCTCGCGTTTCCTCAGACGGTATACTGCTTCTTTGTCGTCGTCTCTGGGAACACCATGCCGCACTTGCTCGGCAATGCCCAGGAACACATCTTGGATGTATTTCAGATCGTCGTTATGCTTGATTCCATGCGCTTCTCGGACCACGTATGCCAATCCCATAGGATGGTACGAAGTGATGTCGGGGCACCCAAGGATTCCGTTAAACAGGCGCGATCGCGTTGGGTAATACTCACGCAGCCGGCAAACGTTCTTCAAAAATGACGGACCAGTCCAGACACAGGCCCCGATGGAGATCCAACGCTCCCCGGTCTCGTTATTGCTTGGATGAATGTACAGCAATTCTTCGGTCTCGACAGTGTCCCTGCGTATCAACTGGTAAGAGCAAGGTTTAATTTCGGTTTCAGGGACTGTATGATTGATGTATTTGCCTACCGTAGTTTGCCCATCGCTTCTTCTGTTACTCCGTGCTCGACACATTGGTTTTCGATCAGTTCGTAAATGGCAGCAACTTCGTCTTTTGAGATGTCAGTGCGTATTTCCTTCAGCTGCCGGAGCCGATCCAGAAAAACGGTCAGCTCCAGCTTGATTATCACACCCAAGCATGATAGGAAATTCCATGACAAGTTCTCCGGATCCGGTACGTCTAGTAGCTTAGATGTGTGCTCCAGGGGTGGAACCTCGTGCCCTTCTTCGTTCTGCGCAGGCACACTAGCTGAACCAGCTAGATGCGGATCAAGGCGGGGAAGCGGCTTCGTAGCCGATGAGGGAGTAAGTGTGCTAACCACTTTGTCCCGCTGAAAGGTGAGGCCCGTCACCACGCTTTTGCGGGGCAAGAACGTGTTCCCCAAGGGCGCGGTGCCTCCTTCCCGACACGGAACCATCATGCCGGACAAGGCGGACCATATGTCCCTCCTTGACGACGCACGTGCTTCTCGGTAATAATGATTTTCATCCTCAGAAGGAACAATCCATGTCCTATAATGTTGCCACTTCTCCCGCAGGAGCAGAAGTGCCGTTAGCGGTTTGGTGTCCACGAGATGCCGGAAATCATCCGACATTGTGAAGTCAAGCCCCCCTGTGTCTCGAGCAAGTCGCGGTAGCAGAGCTACGCCAAATTGCCCAACCAGCCACAGGCGCCAATTGCCGCCAACTCCAAGGCGCGAGAGTTCAATCTCATATTGCTCATGAAGGAAGTGAACTCGGGAACGGTGGCCATTGAACACCGATGTAGCTCCAAACGGGTCTGTTTCTGGATCCAGCTCAAGATACACCGACCGCGTCCGACATCTAGACCCGTCTGCTGTTGCGACCCAAAGGTTTGGCAACTTTGGCCTCGAGGACGGCGATTCCCAACCAACCATGTTGAGAAACAAAACATGTGAAACCATGTCTTGGATTGAAAGAGAACTAGGCTGAAATGCAGCGGACTCATGAGTCTCGATGATTGTTTCGCAAATAGCGTGCGAATCGTATGACTTGACGCCCAAAGTGACGAAAAGCGTCCTCCGTCCTGAGCTACGCTCGCTCGCCGCAACGTCTGCTGAGACTTCGAAGACACCAAGTCCCCTGGGAATGTGCGGTTGGTCCCCCGTTGGCGGGAAATAGATATCTGCATAGGTGGGCGCGATCCACTCGTCAACGCCGCTCAAGGGTACAATGGGCAGCTGTGAGATCTTTGGCAGGAGGGAATCCGAAACTGAATTGATAGCCGCTGAGCTCAGAATCGAGCACACTCGCTCATGCCACGCGGTGGGCTTGCTCCGAAAATCTGCCTCGCGCCTGTGGATGAACAGCGAAAGCTCGTCGACGAAGTCCTCGACAGACATGGTAACGATGCCCAGTCTTTCGAAAAGCTCGTCGTGGCCATGTGGATACTTCTCAGACAGGAACTTGGCGTCGGCGCTTCCAAACGGCAGCAAAAGTTCCCCGTCTAGGCCTCGGAGGTGTCCCGGGATATACACAAGCTCAGATGGACGGTAGAACCTGCCATCCTCAGACTCGAAGATGGGATTCTCTTTGAGCACGCTGATAACCTTGTTAGGAAGCTCCTCAAGGCTCCCACGTCGGCGTAGCTGAAGGGGAACAAAGGGAAGCCAGGAATACCTCTGGTCCCCCGTATTGAAGTGCCCAACAGCACGCAAGAATGCTCCCGGAACCTTTGCCAAGAGGGATTTGTTCCAAGGGGAGTCCTCGACGTCCTCGCGGTAAGGGTTGAGGACAAAGTCCGCTTGTATTATGAACTAATTAATGCAAAACATCAGCCGACAGCCCGGTATAATTACAGGCCAATGAAACAATGCGACATACCATGAGCCCAAAGTCTGCAACCGGCAGGAATGTATACAGATCCTCAGACTTGGGTTCGCCGGTTGGGAACGCGAGCATGAGGTCCGATTTACCGCGGCCGCTGCGTTGAGCGTCATAGCCCAGTTCTGACACCTCCTCCCGAAAGACCCGGTAGGATATGTGCTGGACACCATCCTTGAGGATGCTGTGCACCGACGTGTTGTCTATGCCGAATGATGTGACCCGCCGCTCCAGGGATGTTTCCCAAGGCTTGATGTCCTTCTGCAAGATCTTGATCTTTACTTCCTTAAGTTTTCTGAGGAACAGCAAAGCCGGTTCTAGTGATCTGAGCTTCGCAACAAGCTCGTTTGCATCGCATCCAGAATCAGGAAGCAAGCTTAGCAGAATCGAAGTGTGTCGCGGTAGGCGTTGCCGAGGGAATACTTCCCACACTGGCGTTACTGAGCCCAGTTCTACCGTTTTCTCGCTGACCAGCTTGAACGAGTAGAAGCCCGAAGTGATCCAGACAGAATCAGAGAAGCTGAAGACGGACTTGAAACCGAGTCCTTTCTCCCCGATGCGGCTGGGATCGCCCAGCTTTTGACCATTCGCAACACTGCAGATAGCCTCGATGTCTTCGGCGCTGAAACCAATTTCGTTCGAGTCGATACGCAGTGTTTTCCCATTGGCGTTGTCCGTGTACGTGATCGTCAGGATCGGTCTTGCCCGATCATGGTATTTGTTGTCGTCTGCGTTCTGCAACAACTCGTAAAGGAACCGAGTTGGGGTGGTGTTCGGTCGGCCAAACCTGAGTGAGTATTATTGTTAGCATAAGTGCCATGGAGAGAGACAGGAATAAAGGACAAAAAAATAAAAAAAAAAAGAGACGAACGAAAGGGAAAGAAAAAGGCCGAAAGAAGAGGAAACTCAAGCAAACACACAAGATGAGGCACTTGTGTAACTCATTTCCAGCCCGGCCACTTTTGTCCGCCTGTCTCTGTGCCCAGAGTTGTTCGATGTGCTTTCGAGCAACGCCCTTGGATTTAGGAAAGGACCGTTCGTATCTCTTCAACCATCCTCCAGGCATGTCTGGGAGCGAATTGCCATCTCCAGTGGCATCAGCTTTCCTAACCACCTGCCGCTCATCTTCCAAATTAGGATCCAGGGGACGATTGCTGGGAGTTCCCAACTCAGAGCCTTCCCAGACGTTTTGAGTGAACGAGACTATCGCTTCGTATAGAGACTGCAGCATATTGAAAGATGGAGGATGAGGGAAGAGGATATCATAATGAAGAAGCGGAAGAGGGGTAATGAGGCATCATCCATCTTCTCAAGTACCTTAGGTACCTTGGGAAAGGGCGCTCGTTTGAAGAACAGCTCGGAGCCGCGTTAGGCCGCGTAAGGGTTACACAACCATTCGCAGGGTTCGGGTGGAAAGTTCCGAGTTTGACGCTCGCAGAGTCATTGGATTATTGGTCTGCAAGGTAACGATAGTGCGAATGCGATGTGCTGAGTAATAACTTGAATAGAAGGGACCCATTATCGGGCATCAATGGACCAAGATGATCTCGCCAATGTGAAGGGAGGTCAGATAGGCGGCGTATCCGGAGCCAGCTCTAGATAAACGACCGGGCGCAGTAGTATTGCATGTAGTTACATGTACATATACATATCGTATCGATGACTCCAAGTTCCGACAGGAGGCTCAGGTGTAAAATGCTATACATCCATTATTTTCAGTTTGCAGCAGCCACGATGCACAGAGAAGTACAGTACAACGCCGACCCTTGCCGACCCTGCAGACAAGCAGAACCAAGCTGAACCTCCCTCACAAATTATGCCAGATCCCGGATCGAACTTCTCGCAGGCAGCCAGCTCACTCTCTAATAACCCCAAGCCTCCGGGAGCCGAGACCCACCAACATGAAACCTCTCTCCATCATCTTCTTTACTCTCACTTTCGCCGTCACCATACCCTTCGCTCACTCGAAAGGCCTCGTCATCGATACCTATCTCTTCAGTGATGTTGAGTAAGCCGTTAGGCATTCCTTCCACTAGATCGCCACTTAATGCCCTGTCTCAGTGATATTTACTCAGTGATGCCGGTGCCCTCCTGCTCGCAGCCACATCGCCCGACATGGACCTCTTAGCCGTCAACGTCAACTGCCCATCACGCTACTCCGCCCTCACCGCATCCTAGCTCATTAGGGGCGCTCTAACCTCCCGATCGGCATTCCCCGTCCCCTAACCAACGCCACGTTCTTTGACAGCTGGTTCTACGAGCTAGGCGAGTATGCGAGCAAAGTCGCCTTCCATTTCTCAGGCGGCACTCTCCCCTGGGGCCGCGCCGAAGATGCCTGGGATCCGGTGGCTCTCTACCGCAAATCGCTCGCCGAGGCAGAAGACGGCAGCGTGACGATTGTCTCGATTGGCTTCCTGGATAACGTGTGTCCGATCACAGGGTGCGCCTTTTAGTAAGCGTGGAAGTCTGACATGAGGGACACAGCTCTCCGCCTTGCTCAACTCGACAGCTAATATCTACTCCAACTTCACCGGCGTGAGCTGGTTTCACGCAAACTCTCGGAGCTCGTAGTCATGGGCGGCGGCTATCCCTCCGGACGCAGCTGGAACTTCTGGGGCTCCAACGCCAGCCCCACCGCCCATGCCATCAACTCGTGGGAGGGGCGAGTGGTGTTCCTCGGGGACGACGTCGGCAAGGATGTGTTATGTGGGGCGCCACTGATGAGCCAAGGTCCCGAGGACGATCCAGTGAGGATGGCATATATCTACTACTCGTACTACAACCCGCGGCCGTCTTGGGATCCGCTGACTGTGCTGTATGCGATCTACGGGCTGGGCGGCCTGTTTGAGTTTGGGAGCGAGTACGGATGCAATCATGTTGAGCGGGACGGGACGAATCGATGGGTCTGGGACGAGGAGGTGAGGAATCCAACATTTCCTGAGGCTCAGGGTGGATAATGAAACTGCTGCTGATGAGGTAGATATGCTGTTGATGCGCGGCGCGCTATCGGCAGTGCCGGGACAGCATGACCCTCGGGCAAGGGGAGTACCCTGCAGCTCATGCAAGGATGAGGAGTTGTGATTGCTAAGGGGATGTGGGTGGACGGTGCATAGCATTCATCTCGTGCCCCTGGCGGTTGGCTGATGCCGTTGGCCGTCGCCTGGTCGTGCAACCTACTCTCTTGACCGGGCAGGAAAAAGGAGATGCCAATCAGAGAGAAAAGAGCCAAAAAGTGTGGTGAATCTCTCCCGCCGGGAATTGAACCCGGGTCTCGAGCGAAGTCATAGACCTGGTGGAGTCCGTTGACAAGCTCACATACTGACCACTATACTACGGAAGATTTGTGGATGTTTTCATCCACCGTAGCTTGGCGCTGGCTCGCTCCGAGACATTTATCAAACTCGGCACCCAGCTTCCATATCACCCCTAGAAAAAGGGCCACCAAAACAGGTGAGTGCTGAGGCGTTTCACGGGAATTTGTATTATCAATCCGACAAGATCTGTCCAATCTAAATCGACCACTCCTCACAACTGTGCATCGTGCCCAGGTCCTCGGAAGTGCTAGAATCGACGAGCTGCAGCAGTGCGTTGAGCTCATTACCAGGGTTTGCCTGAACTCTTTCTTGTCAAGGTACATTGTGCTCAGGAGAACATGGAATTTCATGGCGTAAACGGCATTCCTGCCGTCAAAGTCCGTTGCTGGCTCGGAGACGGGAACCAGTGCCGACAGGCTTCGATGTAGGGCTTCCCCAACTTGTATCTTGGGTTGCGGCAGATTGCTAGGTCGGCTGTGATTGGGATCCACTATGTCAGCAGCTTATTTCGAGATGACGAGTCTGAGACTGACCTTCGCATCCCACGGGCCGAGGGATTTGTATTAGGCTACGTCTCCTTCTCGTTTGATAACCGACGGTTGTTTGAGATCGCGAAGCAATATTGCGATGTCTGGAGCCTTTGGTGCTCATCTCGGAAACTCGGACCGACATGGCCATGCCTCAGTCGCAAGATGCAGAACTTGAGGCTCAACCGAGGCGTGGTTCTACATCACGGCGAGATAATGATATAACTTCCGTCCACCCAATGCAGGATCGATTGAAGTTGGTCTTCGTGGGGAGACGCTGCGGGACAATCGACGTCCGTGACAGAAACACGGGTGAACTCGTCGACAGCCTCCGAGTTTTTCACCATACTGAACGAATTGATGGGATCTATTGGAATGACAGTCCGGAATGGCTAGGTCCATTTGCCTCTGAATCTCACGCCTCTCCCTGGCACTGGCCTGTCGTGGCGACCACTCAGGGCAGCCCTCGCCAGGAAAATGAGCGGTCAACGTCATCGGCGAGTCGACGGCGACCCTGCTTCCATCTCCACGCCCTTCATCCCCTTCTAAGAAGACCTCCTCACTAACACCCTCGCAGCCGCCCTCAAGATCGCTCGAGGTCATCCCACATCTCCAATCAGTACACAGGCACTTTGAATGCAGGGAACGTGCAGGTCCAGCTGTCATAGCTCGCCTCATCCGTCACGCAGTCGAAGCTGGAAGTGGAGTTGGAGCGCCAGATGGGGCGAGTCGGCCACTGGCAAAGCATCTGTGTCTCTCCAGCGTAATCGCCAGAAGAGACGGTAGCATTGAGCCGCGACGGCTTGACGCCGTTTTCGACCCAGCCAATCATGACCTCCATGTTGTTCTGGGGGTAGGGCCCTGGCTGGGGGGAGTTGGTTCCACAGTGGCCTGCGCCAGGGACCAAGTAGAACTGGTACCAGTCCGCCAGCGCCTCAACGCTCTCCTCATCCGACAGGTCCGGGTACATGATGGATCGCACAGACTGCCAGTAGTGCGCAGAGGAGGCCGCTGGGATGCTGGAGTGGGATTCGCCGTGGTAATGGAGCAGCTTGCCGCCAGAAGACTGGAACGTGGTGAGGTCGGGCAGGGTAGTCTGCAAGGTGTCCAGGTATCGGAACATGCCGGTCGTCATCCAGTCCACCAGCGTGTCGTACGTAACGTTACCCAGGTTCGGCAAGTTGTCGAGGTCAAGGAGCTGGACAAACTTGGTGACATACTCTCCTCCGGTCGACGGAATGTTGAGCTCCCAGGCGCCGGTATCTGAATTATAGGTCGTCGACGCATCGCCGAGTTCCGAGGCAATCTGCTAGGAAAGATACGCCCTTTCTCCTGCGGAGTTGTGCAGCCCGTCGTAGATGGCCTGGGCGACGGCAACGCCCTGTGCGCTGACGGTGCCTTTCTGCTCTGGCTGGTAGCTCGTTTGGCTGCCCTGAGCCTGGCGGTTGACCTTGTTGAAGCCAAACCCGAGAGAGGTGCTGTTCTTCGCGGCGCAGTAATAGGACTCTCCGACGATGGACGTAAGGTTGAAGTTGAGTTTGCAGAGATCGGTGCGAGACACGACCCCGTCGGTCCTCCCGTCGAGCCCATCGCAGGCAGCGATGGTGGCGTTGACGATCTTGCCGAGTTTGCAGGGAGGTGGAAGATAGCCGAGCACCTTTTCCACAGTGGAGGAGAACACGTGGAGGACTTGCTGCTGCGCAAAACGGAAGGCCGGGGCACCTGTGCTGACGCCGTCATACTCGTCGCCCCAGCGCTGGACCTGGCTCATGCCCTCGCGCCCACCGTCGGAACAACCTTGGAAGTACGTGTAAATCTTGGTGTCGTCGGGGAGACCCTAGAAACCCTTGGCGAGGACTTTTCCGGCTTTTGTCTAATAAACCAAGGGTGTCAGTTGGCTCCTCTACTGCCTCTTAACCTGCTGCACATACCATCTCGCCCAGTGCTTGGTAGCCAAACATGTGAGTGGCATTCCAGTTGATGGATCCGTTGCCGTACAGGACAACCTTGTCGTACGAGTTCGACAAGGCGGCGTATCCGGCATCAGTTGCTCCACCGGCGGCGCCATACGAGAGACCTCCTGTGGCATCAGACGAGAGGGAGAAGCCGCCTCCGCCGGCGACATAGAAACGGTTCTTGAACTCGGAGGGACTGGGGAAAGCGTACTTCAGCTTGACCTCATCGCCCTTGCCGGTGTGCGTGTAGGTGACGGTTACGTTACAGTAGGGGGTGGACGAGCCGGAGGAAGCGCCACCACCCATACCGCTGCCCATACCGCCGTCGCTGCTTGTTCCATTGGTAACCGTAGCCGTGACGGAGGACGGAATAAGGTCGAGCCCCAACAAGGTGCCGTTGGAAGGCAATGCTGCTTGTACGTTGGATACGGTGCATACATCGCTCAGAGACAGGGCTCTGGCATTGAGCTTAGCCCAGGCGGCCATGACGATGAGTGGCAGTCAAAAAGGTCGAAAACGAGTGAGTCTTTATGGAACGAACGAAGTCAAGACTTGATAGGCAGTCTTGTCCATCAGTGTCCGGAACGAGGGAGGACGGGGCAGCATTATGAACTTATGAACCCCTTTCTCCTGTCATTCGGATGGGATGGAAACATCGCCGAACGCCATCACGGTCCATGGGAGTACGTATGCTTCCCGTCGTCCGTTTGGTCCTGGCCCACTTTTGCTATTGCTAGGAGTTAATAAGGGAGCCACAGCAGGGCTGAGCCGCTTGTGGCGGGGTGAGTCGGCGAGTCGGTGACGGACCGCATCGTTAGCCAAACTCAGCGTTCCGAACAAATCAAATCAAATCAAATCAGACCCAGGTTTGATTTGATTT
>MU860238.1:0-40150 GCA_033296875.1 Achaetomium macrosporum | reverse complement strand
GCTCCTGGTCTTGGCACCCAAGCACCAGGTGGGCAACCGTCTCTGGGGCTCTCCCACAGCGGCAGAGCGGTTATACAAAATATACTTAGAGAGGTGCTCCTTCCTTTAGAATATTTCTCAAAGAAAATGATCTCTTCTTTAAAATGATCACTCTAATAGAGAAGGTCTATATTACGAAATGTTCCCTCTCTCCTGAAAGAAGGTTATATCGAGGATACGCTCAAGGATTGATTTCAGAACCCGAAATGCTCGTAGAAGGCTTTTCTATTTATCGGGACTATTTTGTGGGACATTCCCAGGTACCATTTCCAGGGAATGCGCTCGCTCGTTGAACCATTCTGTCCGGCAAAATTTGGCGGAGAGCCAGCTCTTGGTGGATCTTCTTGCGAGGCCCCGTTAACTACCCAAGGAAGCACGTGCTAAGTTGCTGATCTTCTTGGCCCGTCCTCCACAACTCCTCCACAGTACCCAAGTACATACAGGAAAAAGGGAAACCTCAACCCTCTTGCATCATTCCTAACACCAACACATTCCGCCCCTTCACTCCCTCCCGTCGCCATCAGCCATTTGCGCGGTCTACAACGTTCGGTGCGCGATTGATTGAATTAATTGGCTGCACCGGGCTGGTGCCCTTAACGTCTACCGCAAATTGTTCCGCTTTGTCCACGCAGCTTGGGTTGGTGACAAACCATCTCAAGATACGGCGTCCCCAACAGCACGCTGCTGGCTGGGAACGTTCTTTTCCCGCATTCTCTGCATTGGGCTGTGGAAACTGGGCTCTCATCGGCTCCTATGCGCAAGGATAGGAGCTCCTTGCTGACAACGATCGCCATCCGAGTCGTTGTCAATCCCCATGTTCTCTTCCACTGACAAGTGTTATTCACATTTCTCTCCTGTACCACCAGCTGCTGGTCTGTGAAGTTGGCCTGTGCGGCAGACTTCATGCTCTCGTCTCATGTTCTTTTGTCTTTGTCATAATTCTTGCGCCTCTATGTAATGGCCCGAAGTACAAGCCCGAGCGGCGCGGATGACGGAGAGATGCAGGCTGTCACACTTACAGGACAGAGCGACGTGCCGATGAGGACAGGAAGCAGCAGCAGCCTCGAGCCATGGCAGAGGTCTCTGGACGACTGGAGCACGACGGCTGATTTGCCAACAAGTGGCCCAACCACCACCGCGAGGAAGCGGAAGTTGTCCGATCAGCATGAGGGGTCAACATCCAGCCTCCTGGAGGCGCCCGCTACAAGCTCTGGAGCTGGTGTCAAGAAGACCAAGTTGGCCGGGGAACACGACACCCAATCATCGTCACCAAGAGGCTGCCCCTCGAACTTGGACAAATCTCTCTTGCCCGCTGAGGTCTGGCACCATATCTTCACCTTCTGTCCGCCCAAGTCCTTGGGCAATCTGTTGGCTGTCAACAGATTGTTCAACCTCTATCTTGATCCCGCCTCCTCCGTCCGCCGAGACGTTCCAGACTTTCTGACTCGGGGCGTCCTGAAGTCCATGGAGCCCAATGCCATCTGGCAAGCATCCAGGCGGCTCTTCTGGCCTAAGGTGCCCGCCCCTCTCCGGTCAAAGACTGAACTTGACATGTGGCGGCTTGCATGTTCCCCCAAGTGTCAAAGCTGCGGCAAGCTCGACGCTCGCGGGCAGACCTCTCATCCAGGCACTCGTCATCCTGGCCCGGGCCCAGGGGGCGTGGCGATCATCTGGGCCTTTGGTGTCCGGATGTGCGGACCTTGTCTCATAAGCAAGTCTGTCAAGGTGCGTGAACAGCTCGAAGAACAAGAACATGGAGGCGATAGCGGCTGTCTAATTCTTCTCTAGGAGGTCGATCTACTTCTATCGCCATCCATCCCCTCTGCTCTTCTGCCTGCTCTTCCCTTCATCTTTCTTTCACAGTATCTTGATGCCTTCTCGCCTACCACGCTCAAGCAGAGTCAACTACCAGCCGAACTGCAGGTCACGAAGTGGTTCCTAGCTTCAGATGTTGAAGCCCTCGAGAAGGAGTTCGTCCGAGTCAAAGAAATGGGCCAAGGAACAGTTAGCGAGTGGCTCAAAGGCCTTGAGAGCCGAGGCAGCGACATGCAGCACGAGGCGTCGAAATGGGAGAAGTGGGAAGCCTCGGGCGGTATCGCGAAGATGTGCTCGCAGCTGTCTCCGGAATATGTGAGGAAGTTTCCGTTCTCTCTACCCCAAAAACCGCCCACAGATCCAATCCTTCCCCCGCCTGCTCTGCGTCAATCTTTCTCCCAGGGCCGCCATGAACGGACTGCCGCGGAAGTTGCGGAGCTGAAGGCCGCGAGAAAAGCAGAGATCGAGAGACGGGCTTTGCTTCTGGATCCGCCCTTGACAGCTGACGTTCTTCGCCACATCCCTGCATTCCAAGCTTCCACGCACATCGTTTCCCAGCTGGATGATGACGCCTGGGAGCGTCTCAAACCGCGGCTATTGGCGCAGCGAGCAGTGGCGGAGAAGATTCGGGAAGAGGAGCGCAAAGCCGAGCCCAAGAATAAGGAGATGCCCCAAGGGCAACAGCATCTTGAGACGACTCTGGCGACTACAAAGGAGGCTCGGGACCGTATTGACAAGGAGTGGGAAGAGGCACAGACCCCGTTACGCGCTAAGATTGCCGGCTATGCAGACGAGGTTATCCAGGATAATTGGGGCAAAGGCAAGACGGTCACCAGAGAGAACTGCTCACGGTTCGCGGTTGACGCTCTTCTCTACATTCGCAAACGATTCTATGCCGAAGTCGCAAAAGACGCCGCTGCTGCGAGGGCGGCCGGCAAAACACCCCCGATCGACCCGCCAGAGGGGCCTTTCACCCAAAAACTAACTCTGGAGAATATGAGGTGGATTTTTGACACCAAGATCAGGCCTCACACCGAGCCTTTCCGCAAGGAGCTCTTCTACTGCAATGGCTGCGAAGGAAATCTCAAGCCATTCACCTTTGAAGGGGTCATCCAGCATTACGCGGCAAAACATACAAATGCTCTCAGTTTGAGGAGCATTGTCGTCCATTGGAGAGCGGAATGGCCCGAGCATCCGCCCTTCAGCGCAACAGCACGGCCTGCGTCGTACGCGCATGTCCCGGGTGGGTTTCCTGTCAACGGAGGCACACCTCTCCCAGCAAACTACCACTACCCGCCGGCGGCAATCCCGGCCGTGCCACCGGCCGTCTATGGACCCGCTATAGGGTACGGACATACTTCGCCGACCTACAATGACTACTATCAGCAGCCGCCGCCGCCGCCAGCGTCTTACCATCCGCCTTTGGCAGCTCCTACTTCACTTTTCCCACCACAGCCTGGCTATGAGCAGCAAGCATCCTATGCCACACAGCCGGCCGCCTATTCCCCCTACCAGCCGCCGACCATGCAATATCCTGCCCCAGCCGTTGTTGAGCCGCCGCAGAGTTATGTGCCACTACCGAACGGGCAACAGGAGTATCCTAATGGGCCGTATCAACCCAACAACAATGGCGGAGGCCCATATGCTCCGCCACCGCCCCCGGTATATCCAGATCTTTATCATATTAAGGTAGAGGACATTGCCCGCAACTCACGTGAAGTTTGGCGGCAGCTGGGTGATATCCGAGATCTCCCCGGAAGCTTAAGGGTCTTTGTTACGATCCACCACCTGGTCAAGAGATTTCGGTCCCGATTCTACGAGACGCCCCCGCTGTCCATGTTCATCGACGGCTTATCCAACAATAAGGAAATGCGCCCGGTCCGCAACGTCAACGGACTGGTCTGCAAGGCTTGCCACCTGCGACTTGGCAACGCAGATTCGGTGAAAGAAGAGAGAAAACACTTTTCCCTACCGCAGCTGGCAAACCACTTCCAGTCCAAACACGTCGAACCGATGCAGAGGATGCAGGCACAAACCAAATCTGCACCCTTGGACTGGGTGCTCGACATGGTATTGCTGCCGCATCCTGCGTCATTTTCGAGTCTCGCTTCCTCGGTCAACGATGCCCAGAGGGCCCTGCTCGCGGCTGCGCTCCCCTCTGTATTTGCGCCACAACCCGTTTCCGCCATTGCCCAGGGCTCCGCCGGGAGGTATCCTCCCGTGCCAGCAAGAGTTCCTGCCGAGTCGACGACGACCAATGGGTATCCGGGTCCTCCTGATGCCAGGAGCAAGTACTCGGCTACCACGGCGTCTGTGGGTGCTGGTGTATTCGGTGATTCCAGTAGCTCAGGCCAATCTTCCCACAGAGCGACACCGTGCACAATGTCGGAGAATGACTGTTCAGCAGGCAATGAAGGGGCCAGACAGTCATCGCAGGGATTCCGGCCGGTTCAGGAGCAAAACGGGTTCAAAGGTCACCGAAAGGCAATGGGGAAGAATACACGTGGGAAATCACATGGCACAGGTGGCTGTGGCGACCGGACGTTCGAAAAGCAGGTCAACACGGCTGGCAAGGACATACGGCCGGAAGACACGGATGTACATGTCCCGCGTCTAACACATCATGGAGGAACTCCGCCGATTCACGCGTCGTCGGCTAGATCAGAACGACCACGGACAGAGGGCGTACCGCAGGCTCAGCAAGCACTAGACCACAACGCTCGACCAGGGCAGCGATTCGACCCGGAGTACCAGGTGCCCCGAGCGATCGGAGATCATGAGCCCAACATCCTGGCGGCATTGGAGTCGCGTCTCGAACAGCGTCGGTCGCCGCAGTTACAAAACCAGCAAGGGCCTCCGCACGACGCGCCGTACAAGGATCCGCGTGAAGCTATAGCATCACCAGGCTTTCAGGGCGTTTCCGGGAGGTACGCTGGACACGGCCACATAGAAGGTCGGCCCGGAGCTCGACCAGAGTCACAGTATCAGGCTCCCGGACCTGTTGTCAGAGAGAGAAGCCCGGCCGGACGGCAGGTAGGTGGCGGGTACCATTCCAGGCCGCTGCCAGTCAAGATGCGGAAGGATGCGTATCCTCCGCAACGGATCCGTGCCAGCGTGATCGAACCATCACCACGTTATTCAGAAGGCGGACGTTTCAGCACGCCAGTTGCCCCACCAGACGACCGCGGCCATGGTCACGGAGCAGTGCGGGCAGAAGCGCAGTACCGCCGATATCACGAGGATATTCCCATGCCATCGCGCGGGCCGATCGAAGCGTACGAGATCGTTCAGGTCATCGACGAACACGGGGAGTACTACATCCGGCGGCCGGTGCGTCGTGAGCCCGATGCAAGGTACATATACGAGGAACAGGGAGTACGCCGCGATGCAGGCGCCTACCCTAGTCTCGAACCCGTCTACGCGGGTGCAGTCGTCCGGCCGAGTCACTTTCGAGAGTGGGGCCGGGCAAGTGTGGCACCTGAGCCCTGGCCGGCCGACCGTCGCGCCGACCCGGCTTATTACGAGGAGTATGACCCCCGTTTCCCGGCCGCTTGAAGAGCTTGTGTCTGTCGATGGTGGCAGTGATTCTCTGGAGCTTGTTTCTGGCCGTCAGTGTCCTTTCCGAGCACAAGGCACCGTATATGTATATGTATTGCATTGTAGGGCTACGTGATGTAATGTTGCACGAGAGGATCGCCGGAATGTATGTATTTAGCTAAGTGTCTGGCTGTTGGTACTGGCAGTGGTGTCGTCAGTTTGATACTATGCAATGGCCCCAAGGCTGGCATGTCAGTGTTAAAACTTAAAAGGTCGGATTCTCTCCCAATCAGCAACGTTCCCTCGTTTCCAGTGCCACCTACCCTCCTTCGCGCCCAAGGTTGAGGCTCCACCCCTGCAGAGTTCGGGGGTCCAAAAGGATGGGAGCCACGGGGCCAATGCGGCCAGCGCTTGGCTTCTCACACGCATGTGACGCTGGTGATCTGATGTGTTGGGCGTTCGTCCCGTGTGTTTGCCTTGCCCCTGCCGCGCATTGTGCCCGTGGGCCGCTGTTGAGGACCGCTGAGTGGTGGCCTTCAAACACCTAACCCGAGTCAAAAATGGGGCCCCGCCCAGTCAGCTGCGCCGTTTCAAGTCGCACAAACAGCGGCTGCAAGGGGATCTTAACCCCACAGCTCTGTTGACCAATCCTCACCCTGTCATCGCTTTGCTTCAAAACCGGCCAAGTGGGTTTGACATCCGAGAGGATGGAAACCCTTGTGACTTTTTCAGGGGTACGCATTTGGTGGAGCGTTGCTTGTGTTGCCTCTGTATTCCGTATATAAAGCCGTGAAAGGGAAAGAATGCTGTTGTGTTTGGATTGATTGTGCTATTTCCCCCATTGTTGTTTCCACGTCACGCCCGTTCCTTCCTTCTTTGTCCCAATTCTTGGTTGTGTTCTTCATATAAATCGGCATTCCCTGTTGATCCAGGGCGCCCACTCCTTACCAACGCCGACCACCAGATACCATACCGCATAGACTGCCGGGTTAGACTTCAGGAACCAACTCTGCAACAACTCGATTTCGAAAATCACCAGTCCCCTTCACGCAAATACAAAATGCGCGCCCAGTATTTCTCAGCTCTCCTCGTCAGCGGCCTGGCCGCGGCCTGCCCCACGCCTCGGCAAGCATCGACCACAACTGTCGCGGCCCCGGCAGCTACCGCCACAGCCGGAGCCGGAGCCGGAACCGGGTCCGGGTCCGGGTCCGGGTCCAGCGTTGACATGGCGGCAGCCATCAAAGCCATCATGCCCACGTCCAACTCGTGCAGTGGCGCCCAGTTCCCCGACGAGTGCCGGACGGCTGAGCAGGCGGCGCCCTTCATCTCCAAGGCGTGTGCCGACCTGAGCACGGCCGAGTGTGCCGCCACAATCTCCATCATGGGGCTCGAGAGCGTCGACATGAAATTCAAGCACAACGTCAGCCCCGGCAGACCGGGCCAGGGCACAGCCAACATGATGATGGCGAATGTAAGTTATCTCACCCTCTCTCTCCCTCTCCAGGTTACAGTCTGACTAACAATATATTTAGTTTGTCTCCGAGTACGCCACAGACCTGTTCGGCGCGGACAAGGTGGCAGGCAAGACGCCCGACGAGGTCCTTGCGCTGGTCACGCCCGACGAGACCAATTTCGGCTCGGCCGCGTGGTTCCTCACCAAGAAGTGCAGCGCCGACGTGCGGAGCTCGCTCAAGACGGGCACCGACGCCGGCTGGATCGCCTACAACCAGTGCATTGGCGTCGACGGGACACTCTCGGACCGGATGGCGTACTGGACCAGGGCCAAGCAGGCGTTCAACCTTTAGATTCGGGACCGGTTCCCGACGCGTGTTGCCAGGGCTTTTCCTCTTGATTTTCCTCTCTTCTTCATCTCTTTTAGCTTTCTCGCGTACATAGATGCCCAAGAGATGCAATGGCGAAATGAATGGCCCCCTATTCCTTGTATGGGCGTTGCGGCTCGGCGACCCCTCATCTCCATGTACTGCTAACAGTGGCAGCCGCACAAGGGACAGTGTATGTGCGGTTGGGATCAGACTCCCACGTCACCGTCCCGGAGCTGCTGACTCGGATGAACTTGTACTCAACCGCTGTTCCAGGCGCAAGTTCGACCGTGCCGGACCAGAGTGGGTTGCTTGCGGAATACTCTGATGCGCTCAGAGCCACGGCCTTGTCTGGATCCCAGCTGCCGAGGGAGGAGACATTGCCAGTCCTGTCATGGCCGCTCCTTCATTAGCCTCCCACACACGGAAACACACCCTTTTCGAGACTCACACTTTGACCGTGTCACCCCACGCGGTAGTCACTAGCTCGTTAAACGTGATGTCTACTGTCGCTGACGAACAGGCAGGGGTACCTATTCCGTTTCCGCAGTCGATCAGTAGCGCCCCCGGTAAACGACATTCCAAATTCTCCGAATCTTACTCACCGGTCGAGATCGGCTTGGCAGTAGCTGAACTTGACGTCGAGCTTGCTCCGCCGGTCAGACCCGGGCAGATGCCGCTGCCAGAGAGCCGGGAAGCGGGATACAGCACCCGGGGGAGGCCGTTGGCGAGGGTGACAGTGAGGCTGCCGCTCGAATCGGTGTTGTACGCGGTGCAGCTGACGACGTCGACGAGGGCCTGGTTTTGCCCGAAGCCCGTGGCAGACGACGACAGCGTGACCGTGGCCGACGAGGAAGATCCGACGTTGGTGAAGATGCTCACGACCTGGGCTCCTGAAGACCCTTTGCGCATGGCAATGGTGTGGCTGTCCGAGTAGATGGGCTGGCTGTTGCACGTCAGGTAGCCCTCGTCCTGGCTGATCGCGCGGCTCCGGATCTGGTTGAGCTTGGCGATCCACTGGTACAGCTCCGAGCTGGTCGAGTAGCCCGAGGTCCAGAGCGCCTCGCGGTTGTACGGGGTCTCTCCTCCTGCATAGTGCTGCTCCTGTCCCTGGTAGATGATGGGGATGCCGTCTTTGAGCATCGTGAAAGCGATTGCCTATTGGGCAGAAGTCGACAAACCCGGCTCTGTGTCAGCATCTAGCGCAATAAATACGCCGCCTTGTCTGTAGCAGTGGTCTTACGTTCTTTGCCAGTGCCTACGCATTAATAAAGCAAGTGACTGGTTAGCCGCATACAGCAAAGGAGAGGGCCTGTTTCAACCAGGATGCTTACCATGTCTTGGGTGAAGGACGGGAACCGCGCCACGTCGTGGTTCTCGAGGAAGGATCCATACAAGCTGAGATCCGAGGCAGCACCCCGGAGTGTGTTGAGGCCGGAGACGAGCTCGCTGATGCTGCCGCTTGTGGACTGGAATGCGCGCAGCATCCAGTAGTAGCTGGGATAGTCCAGAAGGCCGTCGAGGTACTGCTGGTAAGGCGCCACGTAGTTGGGGTCTCCATTGAACACCTCACCCATCAGATAGACGCCCGCTGCGGCCGAGAAATCTTTCCAGAAGGACGTCTCTACATGCTTTGCACTGTCGACTCGGAAGCCGTCGCTGATTGAGGATCAGCCTGGGTCGCCTACCTAGGGAGATAGATCAAGATCGACCGGGAGTGTATCTGGGTCTTACACGGAGTAGTTGGAAACCAGTTTGGCGACCCAGTCGTTCCAGACGCTGCGTACGGATTCGCTATGCTCTCATCATCAGTGGGCTGAAAAGGCATGGCAACCAGGCCGAAGCAGATCATGCTTACTCCTCGGTGCGCATATCGGGGAGACTGGACCCGGGTTAGCTGTGCCATGTGTATCACGGACAAAACATAACATCTGAGAGGGGAGAGAGGGAGCGGTATATCATGCCTGACAATGTCGTCTCCTTGCCAGCAACTGCATTATCTCTCATGTCAATCCGAGGCGTCCTTTACGGATCATCAGCAACACGTACACCTCGATAGATGTCTGATTGTTATAATCGATGGTGCAGGGGGTGTGGAAGTAGGATGACTGCGGACCGTTGCTGCGTTAGTTTACTTTCTCCTGGGGGAAAGGGGTAAAGGTGGAAGGAGACAACCGGATCCAGGCATACCGACGAGAACGGGTTGAACTTTGTATAGTCGACGCAAGTGCGACAGCCCATGAACCCCATGTGGTTCGTCACGATATCCACCATGAGATGCATGTTGCGGTCATGCAACGCCCTTGCGAGCTCGGCCAGGTCGGCCTCGGTGCCGAACGCCGGGTTCACGGCCCAGATGTCCTGCGCCCAGTACCCGTGGTAGGAAGATCTGGAATTCCTGGTCAGCTACCAGCAGAATACTAACTGTCTGACAGTCCAACCGGCGTGCTGCTCACCCATCCTGCGAGTTGCCATCGACCTGCTTGACGACGGGCGAGATCCACACGGCAGTAAAGCCCATGCCCTGGATGTAATCCAGCTTGGATATGAGGCCTTGCCATGTCCCGCTGCAGTAGACCCCGTCGCCCGGGCTGCAGGGCGCTGTGGTGGAGAGGTCGGTCCGGGCGAATCTGTCGGTGACGACCTGGTAGATGGATTGCCGCCTCCACTCGGCACCAGAGAGCGCAGCAGCCCCTTGCGCTTCCAGGAGAGCTCCAGCCAGGAGAAGAACGGCTTGGCCAACCACGCGCATCATAACGGGTTTGCTCAAATTATTCACTCCGTCCGAGGCGTCGTCTTGTGGCTCTGATCAAACCTCAATCGATCGGGGGTCCCAGCCTTTATGTATACAACGCCGGCGCCATCGCCGGGGCTGGGAATGAAGGCACTGTAGTCAAAGTGGTCGAAGCAGAAGAAAACAAGGCAGTGCTGGAGAATGGACAAAGCTTTTTCCTTCAAATCGGGCCGTCCTCTATACCAACTACAACTTCGGCGCTACTCACTCGCATGCCGGATGTCTGGTCAACGGAGCCTGATGCGTGCGTGTCTCGCATACCACTCGGCCGAGGTGTGCCGCATCAGGCAATGTATCTCCGCCTGCCATCCTGGCGATTTCCCCGGGCCCCGCATTGTTGGGGAACCTCGGAAGGTAAGTGCCGTGTCGGGCCCCAGAGAGCCGCACTTCTTGGTGGTACAGAAGGGCCGAATGCACGAGCGAGTCTTCCTGCTGGCCTATACACACTACACCGTAGCGTCCCGGTCTTCACTCGGCATCCAACTCTCCTTACAACTCTCTCGATGTGCCTTGTCACTGCGAGTGAGCGGAGGGTATTGGGTGCTCGGTACCTATTATACGTACATCAAAACCAAAGCAACCGTGACACGCTTGTCTCTGTTGGACCGCCCCTGTTTTTTCTCCCAATCCCCCAGAGACTCCCTTTACCCTACCCGATAATCCCATGGCATGGGTGCCCTTTGCGCCGCCGTCACCTCTCACTTGCTGGTACTAAGCACTTTCAGATTGCTCCGAGTCCCGTGAGATCTAAGCCGTAGGGAAATGATGCACCGTCTGGCGGCACCTGTTGCTGCGATTGTTCCACGTTGCCGGAAAAGAACTGCACCGACTCGGCGCCCCAGTGCGCAGTTTGCGCGTAATTCTCAAACGAGTCCTGCATACAGCGCGTCAGTGACCAATAAATGCGGTCCGAGAGCCTGATGACAAGATCCCTTACCCAGTCGAAGTTGCTTGAATAGTCCATGTTGCTGCTCGCCATGCTATCGAACATGCTTAGTGGCGACTGGCCGCCATCGAAGCCTAGCATGGGGTTTGGAAACTCGGATGCTGTGACACCGCTTCCCATCGCCGTACTTGTGCTCGATCCCGGACTTGGGCCCATGCCACCAAGAGCCGCGCCGAAGTTCAGGCTGACAGCCCCATACGTGGGGCTCACCGAGGTCTGCACTCCGCTGAATGCCGAGGACGGTTCCGGCATCATGCCGCCGCCAGAAAACATGCCCGGCGTCATGGCTGCCGAGTGCTCCGGCTGCATCCCGGTCGACTCTCGGCTTCCAAAAATTCCTGAAGCCGCCGGCCCGTCCGCGTCCCCGGAGCTCTTGATCTTGGTGAGCATGACGTTAATGATATTGTACGCCTTGACCGCCTCTATCGAGCTGTCCGTGAGCCCCTTCCAGACGTCCCTCGTAAGCTCGAGGCTGCTGATCATCTCCTGCCGCTGCTCTCGCGTCCAAAAACGCGTGTAATGTGAGTCCCGCCGTCCTCCCGCCGGCCCCTGGCCCGCATTGTCGAAATGCAAGTCCAGTGCGATGAGCATGGCAGGGAGGAGGAAGTCCTTGGCCGCCGCCGATTTGACAAACCACTTGATTGATTCCAGCCGCCCATTGGGCTGCGATTCTCGGTGCAGCGTCGCCAGGTGCCGCAACGTCTCCAATGACGCCTCGATGGCGCTGCGCCGAGAATGCGCATATCTGGGGTTATGCCTCGCTCGAGGTATGTATTTCCTGTGGAGTAGGCACATAATTTTCAGATAGAGGATGTCCAAGTTGAACCGCGCCATGACCAACGTCATGGGCACCTCGGGTCCCCCAAGCGACTGCATCTTTAGGTGGGGCGGCAGCTCGGCCCTGATGTCGCGTAACCTAGCATCAAATCGAAGGATCTCGTCGTAGTGGACCTGATTCTTTACCCGGCCAGTCGCTTGCAGGATGGCCCCGAGCTGTAGAGTGTACCTGAGCTTGAAGATCAGGGCGCTGATGGGCGTCGGCTCAGCGTTGGGTCGAGATTGGGGCAGCACCTTAGTGTCTGGCCCGAAGTCCTCGTCAAAGATGTTGTGGGGCAACTCGGTGTCGCAGTCATGTTCCGAG
Organism: Achaetomium macrosporum; assembly: GCA_033296875.1. Taxonomy (NCBI): domain Eukaryota; kingdom Fungi; phylum Ascomycota; class Sordariomycetes; order Sordariales; family Chaetomiaceae; genus Achaetomium; species Achaetomium macrosporum. The sequence goes on along the minus strand of MU860238.1, from coordinate 28,058 downwards.
ACCATGCTAGGCAGAGATATCTGGTGCGAAAAGAAAACGTCGAGCATCCTAACGACTGCCCAGATCCTACGTCGCATCTCCTAGAAGTCCGTGTGGTGGCCACAGTGAGAATGGGATCCATGCAAGAGGCGGGGCAGGGAGAGAATTCAGGGGGCCGGAGAATAAATTAAATCGACCACACGTACCGCTTCAAAGGGGGTGAGCTCGGGAAAGTACTTTCCGTCGCGGTGGTAGCCCATCCGGAACGCGATCCTCACAACCATGGATATGATGATCCACAAGCTCAAGTCCGCATCCCAGCGAGACGAATACTCACAAAAGGCGTACAGCATCATGGCCTCCACCGTGTACTGTCCCGGTTTTGTATAGTCGCCGGCAATCAAACACTGCACCGTCCTCAGGCGGTACTCGTCTGCCAGCTCAAGCGTACGGCCCTTCCACTCGGCTGGCTCGTCGCCGACCTTGTGGTAGCTCAGCATTGCCATACACAAGATCGCATACAGCAGAGCTAACCACATGATGGGCGTCTTGGATGGGTCTTGCCAGTGGTTGCGGAGCTGCTCCTGGAACGTCGGCAAGTGGATAACGTTGGTGGCGTTCTCTATCGAACTGAAATACCTCTTGCACAAGGTCAGGACCATCGACTTTGGCGGCAGCTCTGCTCGGAGCTCGACCTCACTTGCAGGAGTGGCGCCCATCAGCAAGGTCGGCGGTTGCTGGGCGTTTGGAGGCTTGGTCTGCTTGATCCTCTCGTAGCTGCTCTCCAAGTCTTTCTTGTGGCTCGCCAGGTAGTTTTTGACCTCGGAGATTTCGGAGAGGACGGTGTACCAATGTTGTTCCCCGAGATACACATGCTTTGCCCGGGTTGAATCCACCACCTTCAAGATGCCAAGGGATTTCGCCAACTCCTCGTCAACGTCGCTTTCATCCTCATCATGCATGGCGCCATCATCGTGTCCTTCGGCTCTGGCCGGCAACGAGTTGGTGTCTGCAGTTGAAGGCGACGGGTTGGAAGCAGCGCCGCCCGAGGAGACGGAGGACGCCCCAGGTAACGACGGCACGTCGATGTTGCCTCCGCCGTGCATCAACGACAAGACGAGGCCTTCTAACCTGTCGATGCGGTTCTGCATATCATCCGGACTGGGCTCCCCTTGACTCTGGTTCTTCCTGCGGGATACGGGGGTGGCGTATGAGCAGGAGAGAGTGTCTGCCCCTTCGCGCTTGGTGCAGTTGCTACATGGGTGAGACCTGTCGCACTTTCTGATGCCTGTGTTAGCAAGTCAAGTATGGCCCGGGTAGTCCCTTGAAGCTGGCAGCTTACAATCTGCACGGAACCATTAGCTGGCTATACGGCGAACAGTAGGGTGGCAACATGCATGGAGACGGCTCACTTTCTTGTCCGGCAGGGGTAACAACTCAGAGGAACTCTGTTTCTCTTGCGGACAACCCGGAACTGCGGTTCGGGAGACCGACCGGTCGATGAAGTGGTAGCCGAAGGAGGCGTTGGCGTCATCTTGGGCAGCCACAAGCAAAAAAGTCGAATCGGTCGGGTCTCTTAAAAAAACCACCTCCAGAGTGCAATGTGCCTTTGACAAGGCCACCCACACTTCCCTTGGACAGTGTTGGTGCCCCTCTTCCCCAGTCGCAAGGCCGAGAACTGCTTTGCCAAAGGACCCGCAGTCCCCGGAACAGGGCACGTCACTGCCGTACGTGGTCGGCGTAGGGATGCGCAGCGTGCCACTGCTCGCGCGAAATCAGGGCCCGACGTTCAAGCGAGTTGACACCTCGGACTGAGGATGGTTGGGAAATGTAAGGTACGCTTAGCGCTTTGTTCTTGTCGCGGCCCGGTCGGATCTCCCCGGCACAACACCAGGAGCCTGCTCGGGAGGCGGAAGGCGAACGCAGGGCCCAGCGATTGTTGATGAGCTGATCACAAGCGACGACAATAGCTAAGATAAGGTGAGGCGAAACGCGGGGTTCCTTTTACACTCAAGCGGTCTCCCTCGCAGTGATGGTCGATCTATGCGTAACAAGTGTGCGCAATCTCCCACGATGGAATAATGCTGTAAAACGCGGATTGTGATGAAATAATTTAGCAGCTGGCCGTTGAAGGTGAAAGAAAGACAGCAAGCGTTTGTGCATGAATGATGTCCACGGTTCTCGATGGAAGCCTGCTCTTGGGAGCTCGGTGGGGCGCCGCTGCAAACGGAAATGTCCGCCCCGTTTTAGGCAATCCGTTAACGCTCCACGGGATGCGTTACCGTGATTCCCATGGATGCGGTAGCTAGTGGCTTTGCTAATGAGCGAGACAATGACCTTGTTATAGCCTACTGCCATCATGATGCCGTATAAAACATATACTTTTGATTGCGTAAGCAGTCACTTAACCATCTTGGGCAATAGTGGGCAAGTCTGCCGCACCATATCACAGTCACGTAAATGGACCATTTCATGAACCAGCTCGCAAGGGGGATGGCGGCCCTAATGCCAGTAGTTTGGCATGTCTTGTGCAAGAATGCATCGATAAATTGATTCACCTCCTTGGTACTGCTCTTGGGTCGAGTAGTTTTGCCGCAAGAAGGCTAATTTGGCATGCTACGGTACTTCAGGACTTACATCTGTGGAATATTCAACAGCCCAGAGTCTGGCCACGGCGACCTGTGTCAACCAGATACGTACTGTACTGCAATACCCGGTCCAAGAGGAATCATCTTTTGGCCAGCTTTGGGCTTTCCGTACTCCTGACTCTGCCAGTTCTAAATTGTTTATGTTGTGTTTATGGTGTGTTTATGTTGAAATAGGGCCCTCTAACCTGTTCTGGGCTGCGGCCCCGTTGAGATCGTATATACTCAGAGAGAGGGTACCTAAGAAGAGCATATCTGATACGGATGGCATTCTCGATATTCTGAGCACACTGCGTAGTATAGCTGGCGGGCCGTGCGCATGAGATCCGAGACCGTGAGGTCAAGGTATCATGAGGTCGAGCAACACATGCTGCTGTGTAACTACCTACCTCTGGTAGTAACGTGAAAGACCTGCACGCCCGCTTACTAAGCTCCCAGCTAAACAGGGCACATGTGAGTCATACGGTGTAGCTTTACACACAACATTGCTGCATGGGAGAGTGCGAGTAAGACAAGTGCTGTTGCGGGAATTGCAACCCCCCTGCTTCTCCTCCAACCGCAGACCGGGGCCCACGGAACTGAACCGATCTTCACTGTCCCGCAACATCCGCTGCAGTCCCATCTTGACGATTACTGTCGCCGAGACAGCAACATCTTCAGCACCAAGACGCTTTCCCGGACATCCAACGGGCGAGTCTGAGTGCCACAAACTCAGGATGTCGCAGCTGAGGCATCGCCGTTTGCCTTGACGCTATATGGTTTCAGAAAGTCGGCATTGCTCTCCAACTCCTCTTTGAGCTGCCGAGCTGTCAACGCTTGCCCCACACATGCTCTGCAGACGGGGTTAAACTTACGATATCAAGACCGCCAACGAGTTCACCGTCAACCCAGAGCTGTGGGTAGGTTGGCCAGTCGGCATACTCCTTCAGCCCCTGTCGTACTTCGTCATCGGCCAGGATATTGAAGAAGCCATATTTGACAGCGTTGTCGCGCAAGATCCCGACCATCTGTCGCGAGAAGCCGCACTTTGGCTCGCTGGGTGTTCCCTTCATGAACAGCATCACAGGTGCAGCCTTGACCAAATCGCCTAGGCGCCTGAAGAGTTCTTGCTTCTTCTTATCCGGGTCTTCTTCCGTCGCAACCTCACCCTCACTGTGGGCGACGCCGACCGCGGGACCATTATTGGTAGTGGACGCCGTCGCAGTCTTGTTTGCGTGGCTTTCGATCGCGTTCCGCACTTTGACAGCGCTGCTCCCACTGACCGTCTCCAGCACTTCCCCATTCCGGATGAGAACCAGGAACGGAACAGCCGTCACGTTGTAGGCCTCGCTGATGTCTGTCAGATCCTCCGCATTGATCTTTACCCATGACGTCGTCGGAGGCTCGGTTACGGGATATTCGCTGGCCAAGGTCTTAAGGACATTCTCCATCTGCGCGCATGGCGCCGCCCATGGCGTATGGAATGAAACGATCAGAAGAGTGGAAGGTGGAAGTGACGAGACGTGTTCCTCCCAGCTCTCGATGCTGGTGATTTCCTTGAGGTCGGACATGGCAAGGGGCTCGCCGCGGAACAGATCGGATCGAGTCGATCGGATGTAGGAACTTGTGGGAAGCGCAGTGGTTCTGAAAGCAAGCGATCCGACGCTGTGGAGCACACGACAGAATTGATGATGACGGGCCGGTTCTGCTGAGGATGCTGTGTGGTGACTTGATCTTGGAGTCCTCGAAACTGGACCTTTTTTTGCTGTTTTGATGGACGGCGCCACCACGAGAATAGCCCCGCCATCGAATTGTCAGCCGCCCGATTACGGATGACCCCGCATGCTACGGGCATACGCCTGATTGGCCGAGGTATGTTGCGTCATTAGCCAACGGAGCCATTGAAAGGTAAACAGTCAAGGGTAGCGCTGATGTTCATCCACGCCCTGTTGGTAAGGACAGGTACCGGCGGAAATAACTGATGCGCAATATGGACAGGCTCCATCCATTCTTGGCCAGTGTCCTTGCTGGCGTAAGAAAGGGCGTTGCCTTGTCCTCGGACTTCAGATGAATCAGATACCTATGTAGCTAAGGTACCGTCAGGTGAGTGCAGTACTTAAGATACCTTACGTATCTCTGGTCCCCTCCATAGGTGCATATTTCGGCATATTTAGATACGTTCTGTTGTTTAGGCGTGTAAGAGAGCGTTCAGCTCTCAGACATCCTGCGCCACATAGCTGAAACGGTTGCCGTGGGTTGCGTATGTGCCGGATTTCACCGAGCCAATTGTGACCGACGACAGACTGCCCTTCTCAGCCACTCACACCCGCTCACTCATCCCACTGTTGGAACCCTGGCAACCTCACCTCTAAAAAGCGCAGCGACCCGCTCAGATTTGACCTGACCGCGACCTCAATTCTTGGCCAAATCTTGGCATTCGGCATCGTCCCCTCATCGAGACCAGGCCAACAATATCCGCCTATCCTCAAGTAGCGCTTGGCAATGTCAGCCCAGCAATATTATCAGCAAGGGCCGCCGCAAGGCTATGGTGGCCCGCTGCCCCAAGGGTATCAGCACCCGCAGTATCCCCAGCCCGTGAGTATCTTCGCGCTCAAGGAATTTCACTTCCCGACACTCGCCGATGATAGGCGTGCTGATGGCGGCTCCTTCTCACAGGCGTATGGGCCGCCCCCTCAACAAGGCCACTACTATTCTCCTCAGGGACAAATGCAGTACCAGGAGCAGCCGCGTCGGAGCGGCGGCGGCGACGGCTGTCTGAAGGGCTGTTTGGCGGCGTTGTGCTGCTGCGTTGTTTGCGAGGAAGGCTGCGAATGCTGCGCCGACTGCTGCGAGTGCTGCATGGAATGCTGCTGAGCTTGAACTTGGGGAAATTGGTGGGAGGCGAAAGACACTACTCATCCATCCATAACTGCGCCTTGTGGATAGAACGTGGCTATGACTAGCGGACTGCAATACGGGATTCATCATATGCTGACCACCTCTGTGTTGAGAGACGTGCAATTACATCGCAAACTTCTACGTTCCCTGTCAAATCCGTGAATCTTTCCGTGTGACAGAATAAAGCCAAGCAGCTTGCGATGCAAGATTCATGGCAACAACTGGTTCCCTGAACTACCTGAGGTAGACTTCCAGTTTGTTACGCAGGCATCTATAAGACGAAGTCCTCCTGAGCAGTTGACGTGATACCGCATAGCATCTAAGGTAGGTCGGTATTTATGTAGGTACAGTATTTATTATGGATGCCTGTTTCCCTTCCCATGCGTGCAGTAACATACCTTGCATTACATAATACCGGACAATGAACCCCAACATCTCGAATCACTTGAGTGCTCGAGTTTCGGTGTCTTGGAATGTAACATTACCGGCAACGTAATACTTGGCTCCCTAACCCTGGCCCGCTCACCTGTGGATACCTTAACTGCTGCCGCCAAGACCGTCAAGACCCAGAGAGCTGCTCCTGCACAGCCTCCCGCCTTTGACGTCCACCGGGAAAGCTTGCTCCCCGTTCCCGGTTCTCGTAACCGACAAGGCTCAGAGAAAGTTGGGAGTCAACAAGCAGGTTTCCGATCCTCGCTTTGTTTTTAGACTTTGCCATCATTATCTCTCTCGAACGTGACCCAAGATCCCGCCGAAATAATGGCGTCGCTGAATCTGTCAATACACGGCCCGTCAATCAAGAGCAGCTACCAAGGCGTCATCAATGGCCCCGCCGTCTCGTCGACCTCCGCGACCGCGGCGCGCTGGGCCCTCTTCACAGTCCAGGCGCCCTTGCTAAATGCGTTTCAGAACACCGGTGCAAAGGAGAGCATCTTGAAGGTCGAGAGCACTGGTGGTGAGTGCCACGATACGGGCCCCTGTTACCAGCGCATGCCCCGATGACGGCCCAATATCTGCCTGTGTAACGTTGCTAATTTGGATCTTTCCCTACAGACGGCGAACTCTCCGAGCTTGCCGAAGAATTCAACGAAGGCCGTATTCAGTTCGCGTTTGTCAGAGTCAAGGACCCCAACACCGGGCTTCCGAAGAACGTCCTCATCGCCTGGTGCGGCGGCGGAGTCCCCGAGCGCACTAAGGGGTACTTCACGAGCCATGTTGCCACTGTCTCAAAGGTTCTTCACGGCTACCATGTTCAGATCACAGCGCGTTCCGACGCCGATCTCGTTCCCGAAGACATCATGCAGAAGGTGGCCGATGCATCGGGAGCCAAGTACTCAGCGGGCGGGTCCGCACCCACCTCCGCCCAGGCGGCGGCGCCGCCTGCGGTCGCCAAGAAGCCCGTCTTCACCCCGACTACATCCGGTTCCGGGATCGCCTTCAACCCGCTTGTAGCTGCACGCACCCGGAGACAGGAGCATGCCGACGACGATGGCTGGGGCGCGGATGCACCTCCGGTTACACGCACTGAGCTCGAAAAGGTCGAGCCGGCTTATAAGCCGACGAAGGTGGACATTGCCAGCTTGCGGAAGAACAATGACGACTCCCGTTTCAATGGGCCATCGAAGCAGGACGACCGGCCGAGCGATGTCGTCAAAGGCGGGTACCAGCCGGTGGGCAAGGTTGACATCGCTGCGCTCAGGGCGCAGGCGAAGCAGGATGACCGTCCCACTGTGGTAAAGGGCGCCTATGAGCCTGTGGGCAAGGTCGATATCGCTGCCATCCGCGCAAGAGCGCAGCAGCGTCCGGCCGAGCCGGAGGAGGAGCCGGCGCAGCCCAAGAGCCTCGCAGAGCGCACCGCGGCCTTTACACAGTCGGAACGCCTTACCGAGCTGCCCAAGCCCAAGGTTGCGAAGAAGTTTGGCGGAACGCCTTTCACCGGAACAAAGGCTCCAACTCCCGTAGGCCTAGGCTTCGGTGCTCCGTCAGCCCCGGCGCCACCCCCTGTTGGCGCCGCTAGCCGGACTTTCGCTGATCAGGGCGGCAAGACGCCAGCTCAACTTTGGGCGGAAAAGAAGGCCAAGCAAAGTGGTGCAGCTGCTAGCACGGCATCTCCGCCGGTGACATCACCGCTCACAACACAGAAGAGCGGTAGCGAGTGGAAGAGCGGCTACTCGGGCAAGAGCTGGGCACCAGTACAGACCACCAACTATGGCCGAGGCGGTGTGGAGAAGCACGGGACGGGCGGGACTGAGCGTTCCGAGCCCGAGCCCGAGTCGGGATCACACGTCGCGGCAAGTGGAGGCGTTTCGGCGCTGCGCGACAAATTCAAGAACGCAGCCCCTATGGGCACCACCACCCGGTCCTCCCCGGCAGGTGTCTCCGTGCACGGCGAGGATGAGCCAGCTCCGCCGCCGCCGCCGATGGACAGCCGGCCTGCTGGTGGCATTGCTCTTCCCGGACTCCCGTCTCGACCTGCCGCTGCTAACCAGGAAGAGGAAGAGGAGTCAGAGGTGCCACCATCTATCCCGTCCCGCAACTACGAGGAGCGCGAACCGTCGCCTGTTCGGGTCGCAATGCCCGTTCCCCGCAGTGCTGTACCCGAAATCGAGCCGCCGGCCGAAACGCTGCCTCCCCGGCCGGTGCCGGTTCCGCAGGAGCTGCCCAAGGAAGAGGAGCTCCCCGCTGAACAAGACAGCCACGACCCGCGCGCTGCCGCTGCGGCTGTCGCCGCTGCAACGCAAGGGGCAGACAGCCAGCCAGCGGCCACTGGGGCGGCTGGCGGCAAGAAGGCCTTGATTCAATACGATTACGAAAAGGCCGAGGAGAACGAGATCGAGCTCCGGGAAGGCGAGTATGTGACCAACATTGAGATGGTAGACGATGATTGGTGGATGGGCACCAATGCTCAGGGCGAGACCGGCCTGTTTCCGAGTAACTATGTCGAGCTGGTTGACGACGACGAAGGAACCGCTGCTCAGGAACCGCCGGCCCCGGCTCCTGCTCCGGCAGCGCAGGAAGCGCCCGAGGCTGCCGCAGCTGGGCCCACGGCTACAGCACAGTTCGACTACGAGGCCGCAGAGGATAATGGTATGTACCGTCTGAGCCATCCTATTCGCCATATGTTTCGCTGACGAATGTCAAATGCAGAATTGAGCTTTCCGGAAGGGGCCAAGATCACGAACCTAGAATTCCCAGACGAGGACTGGTGGTTCGGTCACTACAACGGAGCGTCTGGACTTTTCCCGGCGAACTACGTCCAACTGGACTCGTAAACTGACTGAGAAGCATGCTGAGGGAGCGAGAGCAGGAATCGCATGGGGAGGGAACAGAGGGAATGGTTAGCGCGCTTTTGTTGTGCCAGGTGTTTTATTCGGGAGATAGGAAGAGAAAACTGTTTCGTGCTTTTCAGCCCAAGCGCAGACCCGACATCCATTTAGTTTCTTGAGCCAGCGCCGCGGTGACAGTCTGTTCAACTGCACAGTAATCATCTGATCCTGCTAGCGCAGGCCGCCCATACGCACATACACAGGAGAGAAAGCAGATTCAGAATCGATGCTGCCAAGCATAGCACGCTGCGAATTTCGCTCACCTCTTCTGACTTTTGCAAGCAGACTGGGAGGGTTGATGTCCGTACAGGTACCACAGTAACCTGGAAGGTACCTGAGAGTGCACGGCTGTCCCTTCCAACCTAAGATAGCAAGCTGTGGCGGGTTCAGGGCCAATGCCAATTGAGCTTCATGCTTCCATACCCTCTGCCCCGCTTCAAGCATCTACTGTGGTAAGCTCAAGCAATCCAACAACCTTCATTTCAACCCCCAGACAGAACCGTCTCATCGCGACAGGCCGAGTCTGCAACAATTGTCATCTCTGCGCGTATAAGATCTACATAAGCCAAGGGAAAAGTGGCAGGCCATGTATGCGCACGCCCCGCCTGTGCCGCCGCCGAAACCACCAGGAAACCAAGATGTAAGCCGGATGAACACACCCGCCAGCGGACAGCTGCCGCGCCCTCCACCGCCGTTGCCCGAAGCGATGGCGGGCGGCTCGGATGCCACAGGCTCTCTCGCAACGGCACAGGGGAATATCGCACAATTCCAAGCCACCGCGGATCCCGGCGATCAATGGCTGCCCAAATTCCTCGAGGATAAATCGTGAGTGTAGTGAAGTCACTCCGCGCGAGACTCGCTTTCCCCCCATCCGCAGTTCTCTCCCGGCTGACATCCGCCCCTTCCTTCGTCGGCCCGGCGCGCTCAGCAAGCAAGACTTGGCCGACATACTCTCGGACCCGACACTGCTCTCGGCGCTGACACACTCGCCGCAGACGATCCACCCGTCGCTGCGAGCATCGCACGATGCGCTGCAGGCAGCGCTGGCCGAGAACATGGAGCGCGCCGCGCAGCTGCTTGACCTCGAGGCGCGTCTCACGCACCAGCGGTCGGCGGCCCAGGCGCAGCTGCTGTCGACGCACGCGCTGGAGCGGCAGTGGCGCGCCAAGCAGGCCGAGATGGACCACGCGCTGGCGCCGTTTGCGCCCGCCAGCCTCTACCAGCGCCTGGCACGGGGCGTAACCGAGCAGGAAGGCGTGTGCTACGCGCTCGAGGAGAGCTTCCTGGAGGGCGAAGGGGATGGCGCATTGGCGACGGAGCGGGAGGCGGGCGATTGGGTCCGGCGGTACCGGGAGGCGAAGAAGCTGTACTATCTGCGGCAGGAAAGGAAGGAGAGGTGGGACGAGGGCCGTGTCGGCGGGTGGCGGTAGCAAATTGGGTGGGAGTTGAGCAGGAGGCATGCCCAACTGGTAGTAAATCACTTAAAGGCAATACGACGAGAGGCGCCAGTCTGTAGACGAAACAAGACAAATGCCTGTTTCGCCGGGGAAAACACGAACGTGGGTGGGTAGTTGTCTAGATAATTAAAGGAGGCCTTGATAACAAGCGTTCTATCGTCTCTCTCTTGGCGATGGCCCTCGGTAAGCCACGAGTTATACATTATAGACAATTATAGGAGGCTAAAGGGGCCTTTCTTCATTTCCGGGCTGCGAGGACTCATGGGAAGAGCGAACAAGTCCTCCTCGGTTGGATCATCGCCGCCTGCCCCGTGACCGGCGGCCGGGGCTCCTCCGCTCCCCACAATGGCATCGAGCGAAGCGACACCGGCGCTGCCCGAGCCCGCGAAGGTTGAGATGGCCACAGCTGTGGCTGGAGGGAGGACAGGCGTGATCGTGGGCTGCGCCTGCGCCCGGGGCGGCTGTGTACTCTTTGCGACTGGTTGGGAGGAGCAGTTAGTGGCAGGCCCGGTGCTGTCTTCTGTTGGCCCAGACATCTCTCCCTCTGAGCTGTTGTTCTCTGAAGGAGACGGTGGGGGAGAAACACACCTTGACTGGCAGCGGCGAGTTCCGCGGGGCTCGTCGCGAGCTTGAGACCCCGGAGCTTCTCCCCCAGCTTGCCGCCCACGGGGCTCCTCGGGCTTGCCGGGGCGGCCGAGCTCTGCGGAATGTGGAGCTTCGTGGGCTGCGGCATCCCCGGGTCCGGCGCGAGCCCGAAGTGATCGACGATCCACTGGCGCTCTTGCATGGCCATCTCCAGGCCGACGCTCTCGCCGTTTGTCCTCATCTCGGCGGCAATCTCGGCCTGCAGCTCTTCCAGGCGCCGCTTTGCCCATATCGTGTGCAGCACGCCGCGCCGGCCGGCATCCTGCCTGCTGGTCAAGCCGGCGGGGAAGATTGCAGGCATCGGTTTGGTGCGCAGAACCACGCCGGGGGCGTCCTTACCCTTGGGGGCGATGGTGACGAGCGCCGGGATCGCGGCGCCGGGAGGTAGCAGGAAGTAGACGCGGCACGTGTTGCTGCCCGGCTCGGCATCTGCATCACGGATCGGCAGAACGGCGCCCTTGCCCTCCCACGACACCTCCCAGCAACTGCCGGCGTCCTCCCCCTTCTCCGAACCGCCGTCATGGTTCCCCACCGAGGCATCCCATTCGACCATGAGGATCTTCGTGCCATCGTTGCCCCTGCCGGTCTCGAATTCAAAGCGTGAGCGGGCCAAGCCCGAAGACGGCGACGTTGGTGTTTCAACCACGTCCAGCGATTCGGGCGGCTCCGATTCGGGCACCGCCTTGCCGGACGATGCCATAGCGCACACGCATACACGCGCGCGCGCGCGCACGCACATAAACCCACCAACAGCGGGTGCAGAGTAAGCCGAGGGGCCGGAGGAGGGAAAGGCGGGCCGCAGATGTCTCGCCCCGGTTAGGGTGAGAAGGCCGGGCGTCCAGTCGGCAGCGCGGAGGCCGGAGGAGGAGCAGGTGGCGCGGAGTGAGCGGTGTCCGGCACGGCGGTCGATATGGCTGCGGGGAGATGCGCGACTGCAGACCGCGCCGTACGTACTAATGACTCCCACGTATGTCGTCGGGAACCCCACGACTGGATGGTCGCCGCACCGAAAAGCAGGTATGGTTAGGCAGGGTAGTTGAGCGAGCCGGGCAGCCTTTGCCACACACACGTCGCGCAGGTATTGGATGAATGAGACGTGACAGAGTCAGCCGCGGGATTCACTGGATATGAGAGGCGCAGCAGCCGCGACGGACCTCGGAGCCTCTAACGCTATCGAACTGGGCCTGAGAAAGCGCGCACCGAGGGACTTCAACAAGCGGCAAGAAAGACGGGCGATGCGCGGCTTCACACAATGGGATAGCAGCGGTAGAGGAGAACTGCCCCCCAGCAAGCGACGGCCGGTCTGGAGTATCCGCGAGCCGACGGCAATGGAACAGGTAGCTAGCGCAAGGGAGATAAGTAAGGTAGGGAGGTAGGTAGGTGTGAGCCAGGGAGCTGTGATGGCCGGCGGAGATGGTATTCATGCAAGAAGCGGGAGCGAAACAGCAAGCAGATGGCCAGAATACACATTAGCTCGGAGTAGGTATGTATGTGCATACATGTATGCACGGAACCCCGCGAAGATCACCCATCCCATCCCCAAAGCGGCCGGGCCCCGGGGCCTCCCGACTGCCTGATGATCGGGCGTCGCCATCCCAGCCGAGTGGTGGCGGGAGAAGGGTTAACGTAAAACCACTGCACGCGTTGGCCGCTTGGAACCGCGCGCGGGAGCAAGGGACAAACGTTGCCGCGTTCTGCTGGTCGAATGCGGGTTCAATACTGCAATGTACCTGACGCATTGGCTAGGTACGCATTGGCTACCCGACCTCTGTGTCGGGGAACCCGGGCTTCCATGTTGTCTTGGCTGCCCAGGCCCAACTTTGATCGGCGAATGCCTGGACAAGGAAGCTATATAAGAGGTATTGTATATGTTAAGGTTGGTACAGTCGGACCCCTGAAAGTTCGTTAGGGCCTGACTTGAAGACCAGGGTCGGCCCCAAAATTTCAATCTCGACATCGAAACAGCCACTTTCTCTACAGAAAAAAGGTATAGATGAACTCAAGATCTAAGATTATTGCCAGATAATCCAATTTCCGATGTTGAATCAATTCTTTTGGCAGTTTAGCAGTATTGTTGCGGATTTGAGACCAGGCCCCCTGTCGCCAGTTCCGCGCTAACAAACTTTCAAGGGTCGTCCTGTATGTACTCGTAGATATGCATGTACCAGGTACCTGCTGTGAGAGCATCTTGACGAAACCAGCCAGCTGTAGCTCAAGCGCCCGTGCCTGGTAAAGGGGGACATCAGGGAGCGATGGCAAACCGTAAGAAGAATGAATGCTCATCTCTGCTTTCCAGGACAGTGACCAGCCGACCTCTGAAAAGAAGAACTTCGGGCTCTGTGATGTGTTTCGGTGGCGCAATGAGAGGGGCATCGTCTGCACTAGCCGAGCGGGCTAGCACCACCCGCGCTGCCAAAAATAGCTTTTCTCCCGCTTGGCATAGATACCTAGCTTGGGGAAGAACTGGAAGCCCAAGCATTGGAGTCCTCCCACTCAACCGCGCCGATGTGCTTGGACGGCCCAGTTGACTTTTTGAGGCCTGCATTTCTTTGCGTGGTCTTGCACGTCATGTCTCGGACATAAAAGGAAACAAAATGGAAAAGGAATGAACGTCGCGGGAATGCTTGCTGCCTTCTCGAAGGCCCGCTTTCGTCTCCATCTCTCGAGTCCCTCCCTGCTGGGCTGTTGCTCCAGTGGTCCAATTCCGAGCTGTCAGCCCATGACCGGGCATGCCTCATGAGCGGACAAACCCAACGCTGTGTGCTGGTGCTCTCTCTGATGAACAATGCACTGTGGAGAGAGATATCACCCAGGCTGGGAACGCGCCGCACGAAGACCCGACCGGAAACAACGCCCGGTATCAACTGGCGGCCGATACCTACTCCCCGTCGCCCTCACTCTCCGGGCCCTTCGGGGAGTTGAGGGACAGAAGCAGTAGCAACCGATGGATTCCTTCAGGCTCTCGCACGGCCATAACGTCAGCTTGATCACCCGACAGCAGTGACGCCTCGAGTGTGCGGGCGCAACAGAGCTGCTGAACAGCAGTCGCTTTCACCCGTCTCCCTACATTTCCACTATGTACTCTTAAAGACCCACCACGACACAGTTCCCTCGAGAGCCTTGGGCTGGGCAGCGGCTCGATCAGGCCGCTCCAAAGGAGCGAGGTGTATCATCACACATCGCCAGCTCGGTCCTGTTTACTGTGTATCGCAGGTTGTCCACTCGCGCGACCGATTTCCGGGCCAGGGCGGACTTAAAGCGAAGGACATGGCGAGAATTCGGCGCCGCAGCGCCCGAGGAAATTACGCCGAGTGGATGTGCCGTGGATGGTGATGCTTCTCCCGGTGAAAAAGAATCGAAAACGGCCGCGATCGGTGCTGTGGATCTCTCGGCCGAACCTTGAGACATCGTCATGGCCAGGGCACGGCCGGGGTGGGGTTTCCGCCAATCGACGCTTCCCGGTTTGACCACGGCGTCGTTTTGGGTTCCTCCACCCGGGCCTTCTCAACGGGCCTCTGGGACGAGCCTTGCCGGGGACCCGTCGAGGATACGCAGACAGAGTGAGCGCCGCAACTGTCGGGCCTGGCAGGAAAGATGGCGGCTTTTGAACCACTCCACGACCGAGAAGTCAGGCCAAGCCCGGGTTTCCGGGACCGTGGCCGTATTGTATTTTGGCCGGACAAAATGGCGCCGAGAAGCAAGGCCAAGGCCGGAAAGGTGTGGAATGAGCGGCGATACTAAGTGCCATCATAAGGGACGGGGATAGATGTGGGGGAGCGCCCGACTGCCCAATCACCACAGCTCAGGTGTCGAGAGCAGCGTGGAGGGAGCAGAAAACGGCCGGAGTAGGGCCGTAACAACTCAGCTCACTGCTGATTCCCCAAGACGACCGCCAAAAATTTGAAGGCATGCGGCTGAGCTGGGGCAGCAATTCTCCGTTCCAGAGATAACGGGAAGCCCAAACGGTGAGATCGTCGTGAAGAACCCGTCTGTCAGTACGCGTGCCAATGTTTGTGTCGCTTTGTGGGAGTGACGGGACCTTGTATGTATAGTATAGTACATAACGTGACGACCGTGCTGGAGTGGTTAATACCCAACTGCCGAAAAGATGGCCCCCCTAAACAGTGCGTATTCAGGACACAGGACAAAGGGACCGCCCGCTTGATAGTACCGGCTGCTGTTTTGGTGCTTCCCTCCCGGCTACAGTACTGTGTATGCAAGGTGAGAGAAGGATATGGCGCGGGTCCTTTGCCATCGGCCCATCGCGGTCCACAGTGCTCTGGACTTTGCCGCTGGTGCGATGAAATAGAGCAGAGATCGTCCAACCAAGCCGAACGCGCCTGCCGAAGGAGGACAGCAGAAAAAGAAAAAGGATAAATGAAATTTTGAGACAGAGTTCTAAGCGAGGGAAATGGTGGGTGAAGATCTGGGGCAATTATGACATCCGTCCGTCGCAAAGGGGTCAGGCCGGCACCGACACGGGAGTGGGTGGCCGCCCAGACGGGACCTTGCTGATACGTACTTCAGGTATCCATGAATGGTATGAACAACCGCTTTCACACACACACCACGGAGAGCTATACCGATGTGAGGCGCGAGAGAGGGGAAAAGGATAACCGACTACATACATACCTTCAGCGCCTGTGTTTTGCCCCCAGACTGTTGTGTAGAGAAGCAACCTCTACACACAGATGACCTAAGGTACCTGGTAGGTATCTCTTCACAGTACGGTATGTCTGGGGCAGAAGATGACCTAATCTCCCTTCGCAGCCAGTGCCCGAGGTTGGACAGCGGAAAATGCAACCCCACGATACTTGTGCAGTTACCTGAGTCCTTTCTATTGGCTGCGGCTAAATTATGAAATGCCTCCGAGGCCTGCAACCAAGGCAGGGACGTAGCGCGCCGTGCTATGTTGTGAAGTACCTTAGCACTTTTTGGTAATGAGCCTCGAGTGAGCATTGTTAGGACCACCGAGCCTGTCGATATGCTGAGCTGCAGCTGCACTAGGAAATACTCATCCCGAGGAAAACTCGTCCTACCTTGCCTTACGATGCGGGAGTGTCCATTCCAGGTTGCTATAGCAGTTACCAAGGTACCTAAGGCAGGAAGGGACAAGAGGGTACATGTACATGTACGCACATACCTTACCGGGTACCTAACCAGGTACCTTAGGTACCAGTAGTTATCCATACTCTGATGCCTACCACACAGTACTCCAGTAAGGCTTTGTATGTTTCATAGCCCGTGCCCTGGGCAGGAAACAACTGAACAGGCCCGATTGGGACGCATCCGCGATGAAACGCAAGCAATCGTCCAGGGGCCCCGAGCACCGTCCCCTGCCTGGCATACGGGTGGGAGATAGCAGGGTACACTGTCCCCAGAGCGCGCGCCTCCCAAACATCAAGTACTCATCTCGCAACGTGTGGGCCAGCTTACCGTCCTCGCCTGGGATGCTCCAGCTCCACTCCACTTTTTCGCCGGCCAAACCGCCGTGGCCCATCGACGGGACGTCGCCGTCTTCGGTTCAAGCCCGCCCTCACCATCCACGTTTTCCATCCGGAGCCCAATTCCAACCCCCCCGCAGCGCGCACAAGCAACTCTGGGGTCGGTCAATTGTCTTTCGGTGATCGTAGCGTATGATTGGTTCTCTGGGTTTTCTCTCGAATTCGACCCTCGTTGGGCGTGCCAGTCTTCTCTCCACACCCCCCTTCTGCTCTCCCCACCCTTCCAAAACAGGCCCCGATCCTAGTTCTCCTCCGTCCCGACCCGTCTTGCCCGGGCCTTCTTGCTTCCTGTCCCACGCCGACCTCTCCGCAGCCTTCCTCCGGCATCGTCCTCGATTGACCAAAGGCAGCCGCATTCGAGCGCGCGCCGAGTCCGATTGGATTTCCGGTCCTGACTTCTCCTTCAGCTCCGATCCCCGAGAATCGAGTGGCAGAACCTTCCCACGATACCGCGGCTCGCGATCATTTCATCGTCGCCTGCCCGCCTCGAGACGGAAGTTGGCCTTCGTCGACCTATTCTTTGGTACAGTCGGCGACTGCGAGAGGGAGAGCGGCAGCGCAGCACAGCAGGGACGCAACAAGTTTGCGCTCCGTTTGACGTCGCGAGCATTACTTCGTCCTCTCTTCTTCCCGACAATTCGACCGGCTGCGGCACGAGTTACCCTCGCTTTGCTTCCATTTGTCACGGATCGACCGAGCTACCCCTAGTTTCGCCGCGGCCGACATCCGTACTATAGATGCCCCCACCATGATCGAGCTGCGACCGTTCTCTGCCACGACTATTCCAACCTCTTCTTTCTCGACGTCACCGTTTCGGTAGAGCAAGGAGAGGCAGCACTTTCGCGCTTTCCGCATGTGCCTTTTGTTCCGCCGGGCTGTCCATCTCACTCCGGGCTTTGCGGCTGGATTGCCGACCCTCAGCCAGGGAAAATGGAGCATCTACACATAACGGAATTCGGGTCAGACCGATACCTGGAGAAGTTCAATCAGTCCCAGGCAAATGCCACGCCAGCAGCCGCCAACTGCGGGCCGTCGCAATCCCCCTTCATTTTACCCTTTCGCGGGTCATGTCCGCCGGAATCAGAGGGGCCACCCGTCAGGGCGGGTGACCAGAAGCGATCTGAGAAGAGGGGTTTTGGTTTTCTTAGGAACAAGTTCCACGCCAAAAGCTCCTCAGCCGCGACCGCGAGCAGTACCGAACATCCCGAGCAAAAGCCTTCGTCACCGCGTTCGACGACCGCCAAGCAGAGGTAAGTAGCGCGCCGGTCCGCCAGACTACCACCCGCCAAAACTAACCTGTTGCCTTAGTATCCCATTCGACCAGCTCTTCGTTGCCCTACCGAATGAATTACAGGTGGAGATCATCGCCTCCCTTCCTCTCTCAGACGTGTTGAATCTGCGGCTGGTGTCTAGATCCCTACACGCCGTTGTCTCGTTAAACGAGACGCCTATTACTCGCCATCATCTCGCTCATCAAGTACCTGCATACGCAAAACGTCTCTACCCTGCCCCGGAAGGCATCCCGTTGAATTTCCACTATCTATGTGGGATATGGCATCGGCTGCACGTCGCTGCCAAGTTGTCCCACCTGATGTGCGAATGGATATCCAAGGAGCTGTTTTTGAGGAACACTGAGGAGAAGAAGAGGGAATTTGCACCACAGAGGGAACGAATGCGACGGCGTCTCATACCGGTGCTCTTCACAGTTTTCCACTTTTTCGAGACTTATCGCAAGCTGCATCTCAAGTACATCGCCGAGCATGATGGCAACGGCTTGCTCAAGACCCCCTACACGATCAATCCAATCGAGGCCGAGATCCTCAGCATGTACGACGACCGCACCCTCCTCCGGGTCCACGAAGCCTTCCCCTTGGTGATATCGTCCTTCTGCAGGCGTCTTCGACCACCGTCCTATGTCGGCAGGGTGGAGCGATCCTTGAGAGGATATCTCAGGGATAAGCCCCCGGATGAAGTACACGTTGCGATCCTTTGTCTTGGCGGTCTGCGGGAGGTGGAAAGGATATGGGAAGTCAAAGGGTACAACGCTCGGCGGGCCGCTGTGGACAACTGGTATGCGTCCATCACCCGGGATGTTGCCGAGCCGGAGACGAAAAAGCGACGGGGCATGTTGGGACTGAAACGCAGAAAGTCCTCGATCACGCTGGGCAAGGTGAATGCAAGCGACAGCCGCTCGGCTTCTGGCAATTTGAACGGTTCGAGCGTTGCACAAGGGAAGCAGCCCGAAAGCTTTGTGTTCCGCACGAGCCTCGCAGCTGGCATGCCAATGGGTTCTTTGAGTAGGGAAGAGTCCAGACTGCTCATTCCCGACCTGCCGGTCCTGCAGAAGATCTGGGTCCACACGGCCGAAGCAATGATTCTGAACCGGAAGATTGTCGAGCGGCCATCAGACATTCGACGCAACACCCAAGTACTTACCGATCTGATCCGTGAATACGGTGTCGAGGATGAGGACCAATGGCTGTACGGCACCCTCGCCTCCGATTCTATACGTCCGAACCTTGAAGCGATCGAAGAGGACTGCCTGTAACGGCACGAAGTTCATAAGGCATTAAAACCTCTTCCGCCTTAGACCAACGTCTCTTGCATCAAGAAGAGGCCTTAAATGAGGGCTGTCATGCCCTTCTCACCGGCCAAATAAATCGACAATTATAGTCTTGTCACAAAGCATCATCAGAAACGATGTTTCTGTTACCTTACGGGGTGCCGATGCTGGGAGTAATCCCGACACCGCCTTCGCGGTAATTTCCCGGTGTTTCGCGGGTTTATGCTCACACTCTCTCTTTGCTATCTCCTCACTTCCCTTTGCACAAAAGGCATGTACGGGCGTTATGGCTGCTGTTTTATCTAACATGTGCGGGTATCTCGGGCAAGAGATCAGCATGGCGAGCAAGGTGTATGGATATTTATTTCGTTCCTATTCTGTTCTATTTTGGGCCATCGACAGAAGGGTCAGGCCTTTTGTTAACTTGCCCTTTGGGGAAGGGAAATGGGGACAATGTATTCATAGGCTTCCGACAGCCGTCTTCTATGTGTCACATGCAGGTTTGCGGTATGCATCTCAGGGAGTTCGTCTGATATCTCGAATGGGCGAGAGGTGGACTGAGGCTGGACATGGTTCTCGATCGAGGGATCTCCCCAGGGGGAATGGGATGTACGGGTTGGAATCGGCATCTGATCATCCACTTCGTCGTCTTAATTCAGGTCATCAGCCCAACTTGGGAGCGAAAGCAGTAGCCGTGGGTCTCCAGCTTACTTGCTTCCACCAAACAGTATGCGCGGTCGCAACGCAGGCGAGTGACAATGTGACATGGCCCCCACACTGGAAGAGCAGGCCGAACTCTTCGCCCAGGCACACAATTTTGCTACTTTGCCCCCGAGGACTGATAAGAGCCTGGCTTTGGCATCAAGGCATTGCCTCTACATCAGGTATCACGCAACAGGGCAACCCAGAGTATTGCAAGAGCAGGCTGAAAGGCATACGAAGAGTGGAGGGAACCAAAAGTAGAAGCAATAGCAAAGTGCGTATAGTCCTCATACAGCTTTTGGAAACACCCGAAGTGGCCCCATCTCGCATCTTATTATCATGAATCGCACAAAGAATACCCCTTAACTGGGCCCGAGATAGAGGAAGAAAGTACCTGCCCTGCGAGATTTACCGCCGCCCAATTCCATAGAAGCGGTCACCGCCACCCAAACTAGAGGTATCAAAACTTGTTAGACCCGTAGCAGCGAATCCGGAGCCACTGTTAGACGATGCCCGCACACTAGCTGCGCTCATGCCATAGTTCGCATTGCTCGATCCCATCCCTCCCTGCTGCCCCGATGCATCCAGATGAGGGGTGTCAAACAGGCTCCACTCGGCGGCAGTGTTCCCCGGAAATGGCTGCACGCCGGCCAAGCCCTGCATGCTCTGAGAGGTCAGTTGGCTCGTGCTTGCAGGGCGTTGCTGCAAACCAGCGTTGCCCGTCCCAAATTGCGGCGAGTGCTCAGACAGTCCGTGTGTGCTGCCGGCCCTGAAGGAGGTGGTAGCAGACGGCGTGACGGACTGGCTCCGTTGACCGTAGGAAGGGTTGCTTAAAGTTGTCACCGAGCCACGATAATTGTTGTCGGCGGCACTGAAGTCGCTACTGGTCGGCGCGCCAACATGCGAAGTGTGATG
This sequence comes from Achaetomium macrosporum, assembly GCA_033296875.1. Lineage (NCBI taxonomy): Eukaryota > Fungi > Ascomycota > Sordariomycetes > Sordariales > Chaetomiaceae > Achaetomium > Achaetomium macrosporum. The sequence continues at coordinate 7,445 of MU860238.1, read as the reverse complement.
GGTGGTATACGAAGCAGTGCCTGCTGAACTAGTCGCTAGTTGGTGCTGGTAACGCTGTTGCGAGCCGAGCTGCTGCTGCCCGCCGCCTGAATAGGACTGGCTGGCGGAATATGACTGCTGGTTGGAAGCATACTGCTGTGGCTGGGAAGTGCTGGTCGAATACTGCTGAGCCGAAGGGACGTGTCCCCTCTGAGAGTGCTGCTGTCCAGCGGAAAGCTGTTGTTGCTGCGGTGGTGGTGGTGGTGGTGGTGGTGGTGGTGGTGGTTGTTGTTGTTGTTGTTGTTGTTGTTGTTGTTGTTGTTGTTGTTGTCGCCGTTGCTGCTGCTGCTGCTGCTGCTGTGGCTGCTCGGTCTGTGAAGACACGTAGCTTTGCTGCTGGTGCTGCCGGAATTGGGAACTGGGAACGCGGTATTGATTGTAATTGCTCTGAGGCGCTTTTGTGTGTTGTTGTGGTTGCTGCTGCTGCTGTTGTGCTGTGACTGACGAGCTGCTTACGGCCGGGGACCTCACCGACTGTGGTTGCAAGTTGGGAGATTGGCCGAGGGCAGCAGAAGAGTGCTGTTGATTCTGATGTTGTTGACGGAATTGCTGGTGCTGCTGTGGTTGCTGTGGCAGAGCAGTCAGGAGTTGTGCCGGATCTGAGGTGCTCTGTGATGCCAGTGATCGTGACCCAACCTCGGACTGTTGTTCAAACTGCGTCTGGAGTTGGGCCTCATAGTTTTCCATTGTAGAAGATTGCTCTTCAAAGTGACCATGTTGAGGCGAATGCATCGAGCCGGCGACCTGCGACTCCGTAACGGTCGAAGTTGCAAGCGCTGGCTGGGACTTCTGAGTCGACACCGGTGAAGGAGTTGGGCCTGGTATACTGCTAGGATTTGGCATAGAACTCGAGGAACAAACTTCTGCTGAAGCCGTGGCAGGAGTTCCCGCGGTGGCGTGTGCGGCAGCCTCGTTCCCGCTCCTTGCTGGGGCTCTGGACTCTTTTACCTTTCGTTGGCGTTTGGGAGGCGGCTCTTGCGCTGCCGCTGCTACCGCCGTTTGCCTCGGGTTGCTCGACATTGGAGGTACTGGCCGGCCGCTCGCCTCCTGCGAGACACTCGTCGACGCATTGCCTTCCTCATTCAATCGCGCTTGGGGAGCCTCAGCTCCGCTGTCCCTTTTTCTCTTCCTCTTCTGTCCCGGGTTGTTGGATGGATTTGCCTGGGACGGGCTGGCTGTAGGAGGAATTGGAAGCGTCAAACTTTGGGCACGCGAGCCATGAACAGTCTGAGCCAGGCGATAAGCGGGCACTTGGGCGGAGTTGGTGGATACGGGATGACCGCTCCCTCCTTGCTGCTCTGATCCCCGCGCAACTTGGGCGTGTTGCCCTTGCGCTTGTTGCTTAGGTTCCGTACCTCTTGCTCTTCCGGCCCTCGTTTTGGCAGTCGCCGGAGATGTCGAGTTTACCGCTGTAAACGACTGGGGACCCACTGGCCCTGTTCCAGCCTGGGCTGTCTGGTCCGTTTGAGGCACCTGGCGCCCTTGCGAGGGAGGGTGCGCCTCCCGGGAAGGCTGGGCTTCCGTCTGTGACGTCCCTCCAGGGGCTTGCACGGTGTTCGCGACCGGGTCCTTGGGCCGGTTCCTCGAACCCTTTGGGCGCCCCCTTCTCCTCGCGCTCGACATACCGTCAGCTGCCGTGCCGCTCGCGCTAGGGCCTCCTGGCAGCGCCGTCCTGGGAGTCGCGGTGGGCGTCTGAGTTGGGGCCCCAGAAACCATACCTGAATGGGAGGTCCCAGGCTGCGGATGTGGGCTCGTGGCCTGTGCAAGGAGCATCACATTCGCATCGACATCGTCAGCGGTCGCCACGCCGCTGTCCTCCACGTCGACCCAGCTCTCGTCCGCACCATCTGACGCCTGATGTTGGCCCGTATTGGGCCGGGTCCTACTCGGACCTTTCTTGACCCCTTTGTCTTTCCGGGCTTTGGTGGCCTTGCTGCCCTTCGGTCGGCCTCGCTTGCGTTTCACAGGCTGGGGATTGTCCAGCTGCTGGGCGGGATCCAACCTCGGCTGTGCTGAATTGCCCCCTAGCCTGGGAAATATCTCAGCAATCCAGCCAACAAAAAGGCTGCCCGGGCCGTTTGCCTCTGCGCTCTCTGGGAACCCGCCATTTGCTGGCGGCGGTGCGCCAGGGATGCCGCCAAAGAAAGCCAATGCCTTGCATATCTGATCCACAACAAGTACCGGATGCAGACTCCGTAACAGAGTTAGCAGACGCGCCTGCTCGGCTTTGGTTTCTTCGGGACCCAGGGGCGTGCGGCGTTGGAACTGGTTGGACGCCGGCGGAGGCGCCGCCGGCGGAACGAAGGGCTGCGCAACCGGCTGCGCAACCGGTTCGTCAGGGATATGCACAAAGCGACTTCTTCGGAGGGCAACATAGCCACTTTCAAACGCGCGCCTGGCCGCCAGCTCTGTACTCTCGCTAGTTCGCTTTGCTTCGGCATCGCGATCTATGGCCTCGGCTCTGCCAGCGACCTCGATCTGCATTACGCCAAACTTCCCCTTGGAACCGTCGGTTACGCCCTTGAGTTTGCTGGGCACCGGATTGCGGATCCGGCCATCACGAAAGATACCGGTCAGCGCGTCCGGCTCGGAGGTGAGGATGCCAAAACCAGCAGTGGGTGCGGGGCCGGGGCCCGCAGCTGGGACCGAACTGTCGCTTGAAGTCTGTGCAGTCTGTGCAGTCGGCGCGGGCTGGTCGGGTGGTGCAGGCAGAGACGGCATCGGTGGCGTCTTGGGGGCAGCCACGGAGCGGCCTGCCGCAGCAGGGACTGTATGGGGACGCCGGGAGACTGATCAGCGGATAGAGTCTTGGAGAAGAACGCCGCGCCACGGCTTACCTGAAGATGGCGCCATTGGGCGTCCAGGTCGTGGGAATGGCTACGCCTCAGCGCGCGGTTAACTAGAATTCGTCGTGGGCGATTATGATTTCACTCGGACAAGCCCACAGGTGGGCTGAGTGCTGCGACGCGGCAGGCTTGCGATCAGGGCGCAAAACCCATGTTCAACAGGCGGCCAGAAAAGGAGGTTGAACGAAGCACCGAGGCGTCGATCAACGGCAAAGAATTCGAACCAACAACGACAGGTTTCGCGCTCGTCTCCACTCGGCCGAGGGCGCGACGCGGATTGCCACCGGAGAACTTCCGTGTACCGGGTCGCCGATACCTAGAGGGGCAGACAGCGGCCGAGCAGCCAGCTCGGCTCAGTTGGACGTCGGGTATTGTTGGTAAGCAGGGTGTATCTGCGCGATATCTGAATGGCGCAAGGTGAGGAGATTCGTCTCGTGCAACAACCTGGCGGTTCCCACATCCACAGCGAGGCGTGAAGCGGTGTCACTGTTGGGCGAGCAAAATTGGCGCGATAAGCGTGGGCTATGCTGTCGACTAAAAAGAGGCTGCCGTGCCGGACTGGCGGCCAGACGGCGATGATAGTTGTCGTTAAGCAGTGCTGCTGTTGGATGTGAGGATATCCCCATTCGACGCGTTGGCAGCCAAGATAGTGGCCAAGGCCGGGGGCTGTGTTGGCGTCAAATTGTTAAGGGATCCGAAACCAGCCGTGTACCTCACCTCAGAGCTTGTTTAACTTACTCGGAGGCGTAACGTTTTTACATTCTCCCTGTATTGAAGCGGCGTATTCTAAACAGAAATATTCCAGTCTCGGTAAATGGCAGGTACTTTATATGTATATACCTGACGTTACAGTGGTAAGTACCTTGGATGTATTTCATCGGTGGGATGTCCATTTCCTCTCTGGTCACTGTGCCTTGCAAGCACCAAGACAGCTCCACTTTTTTCGTATGCCACTACCCCCAAATTTTTAAGTGCTGGCATTATACCGTACAATCTCGCGAAACTCGGAAAAAGCTAAGCCGATTAGGCCTAGTGCCAACCAGGCGCCCACCAATTGAAGCCATGCAGTAGGAGGCGGCAGGCGAATACCGTATAATCTCGCGAAAGTGAGAAAAAGCTAAGCCGATTAGGCCTAGTGCCTTAGCCACACTTAGCCACATCTTTCTTCGTGACTGCATCGGGTCTTAGGGCCTGATCCAGCGTAACCGGGTTACGCGTAACCCAGGTCTAGGAACCCCCCCAATGTACCGAAAAATGCCTCACACAGGTAAAATGGAGGCGCCTTTCCCTTCTGGGCACTAAATTTTGCTGCTACTTTGAGTACAATGGCTCGTAACCCAGTATATGCCAAGACCCAATGTACCACGCTAGAGGTCTCGCTCCATTGCCTGTAACAGGCCTGGTTGCCAAGAGTCTCGGCCGCAGAGGCTGTTGGAAGGCCCTTTTTCGTAACCGTGGAATTCGGCGGTTTGGGAGAAGGGTTACGGGCACTGCTTGCAGTGGGGGCGGTCAGAGGCGGCAGAATGCCTTTGGTGGCGCGTCGCGTCGCGTCGCTCTGCGCTTGGTTGTGTATAACGAAAAGGGAAAAAAGGAGGCTGTTGATATCACCTAAATCGCCTATTTTTGACCTGCACGATGGATCCGGCCAACGTACCGAAGTCGACTATACTGCGGCGTAGAGCCCAGTTTACTGCTGCAGTGATGGGAGCGCTGGCCGCACTGCGAGTAGTGCGGCGGCGCGTGGGCACCCGACACTCTATCCACCAAGGTGGCCCTGAAGCCCCAATGAAGATCGCCCGCGACTTACTGAATGGCTCGCCCATACAGTTCCGAGAGCTCTTTCGTATGGAACAACCTATCTTTTTGGCGCTGGTCCACTGGTTGAAGGAGAAGACTAGGCTTCGCGATGGCCAGTTCTTACCGACTGAGCTGAAGGTCATGGTAGTCTTGTGGATATTCGCACATAACGAGGATCAACGGAGTGCTGCCCACCGGTTCCAAATTAGCCAGAGTACTGTGTCCCGTATCATGGGGGAGGTCTTACCCAGACTTGTGTCCCTCCACACGCAATTTGTACAGCCAAAGGAAGACGACTGGTTGGACCCCAATATCGAACTGGACCCCAAGCTGAATGCCTTCAATGGCTGCATCGGCGCCATCGATGGTACGCATATCATCGCGCATGTGCCTGCTAGCAAGCAGCTTCGTTGGAGGGACCGCAAGAGTCAGATATCCCAGAACGTGTTCGCAGCAGTGAGGAGCGACTTCTCTTTCTCGTATGTACTGGCTGGCGCAGAGGGTTCTATCCATGACGCTACTCTCTGTGACCACGCGTTCGCTGGCGACTTCAAGATCCCGCCGGGTCGGTATTATCTTGCTGATGCGGGCTTCGGTATACGGACAGGGCTAACTGTCCCGTTTCCAAACGTCAGATACCATCTTGAAGACTGGAGGAATGCAAGCAACCCGCCAGAGACCGCGAAAGAGCTGTATAACTTACGGCATGCGCGCATCCGGGTTGTCGTTGAGCAGGCATTCGGTATTCTCAAGCGACGATGGAAGATCATCCGGGCTACCGCGCCCGAATATGACCTCAAGAAACAGGCGAGGATCGTATATGCGGTGACCGGGCTGCATAACTTTATCATCGCCCACCAAGAACAGCGAAAGCTAACAGTTGCGGAGGCGGCGGCGATGGAGGCAGCGAAGGCGCGTGCGCAGCGGGTAATTCGCGGTCTCTCTGCAACGAAGGTTCGCTGGTTAGCAGCCGTAATAACTTGGAAGGCATATAGAGCTTACTCAAGCCAGTTCAAACGCCAGAGAGGGCGGCGTTGATGGGTATGGCGATGTCTTGGTCACGACGGCGAGGTTAGTGGGGTTGGCGGGGTTGGCGGGGTTGGCAGCGGTTACAGTGGCCTGCAGGGCACTGGTTGCTATAGTGGCTGGCGATGAAATGGCTATTGGCAACTGGTTTAATCAATCTAACTACCTCAACAACAACCACCTATCTACTCGGACGCCCATTGCTTTGAATACTCAACCTTCATCTCCTTCGATAGATTGTTCCAGACTAGAGCCCATGTTGGCGTCGCCAGCTTATTGATCACTTTGGCCATACTGCTGGGCGCCATCGTGCTAGCGAAGTCCTCCTGGAAGTCTTTAATCGCCAGCCTTATATCCTCTGCTCCCGTAAGCTCAGGTACAACCCTTGTGCTAGCTATGACATTGGATTCCGCAAGACGTCCGATGCTATCAGCGACGGCTGTGATGCCTGTGTCCCGGGACCGTCTGGAGGAGCGCCCTGCTCCTCGTGGCACTGACCTACGTGGGGATGCAACCACAGCGATATCGTTGTCAATGTCGCTGTTGTCATCAGGATCCTCTAGATCTGTATCCCCACTTGAGTCTTCTACTGTAGAGAAGTTGACATCAAAATCCACATCGCTAGCCACTTGGCCCTGACCGACAAGGAGTCGTGCCTCTTTGATGTGCCGGCCTGTGGCCTTTTCCTGGTGATATACCTCGGCGTAAACCTCGCGATTTCCAATTGACGAGGTACGTAACCAACTCCCCTTAGGATACTTGGCCAAGAACGTGTCCCAGACGTTGTCAGGCGCACGTGGTAGTCCACTCTCATCACTATAGCTGACGCCGGAGATCGCTAGCAGCGTCAATAATAGTCGGTAGCGACGTCGCTCGTTCTTGTATTTCTCCCGGACCTTGTCGAGTTCCCACGGGTGACGAGGGTATTCGCTCTGTAACCTCCTCAAGATCCTCTCCATCGCTGGCTTCTGAAGAGATGCCTTGGTATCTTTCAATGCGCCCGCGCGCGTTTCGTCAAGGAAAAGCTCCATTATCCGGGCCGTCATCTCCCGTGAGAAGATAAGCTTCGTAAACAGTGAGGAATCGTCGTTTCTCTTCCTTTTGATGCGTTGGGCTAGAGACTTCTGACGACGGCGTTTTCTAGTCGACGGCGACGGCGTAGTGATATCGTCAGTCGACTGGCTCGGTTGGCTTGGCTGGGTGGACTGGGTTGACGGCGTCGACCGCGTTGTTGATGGGTTCGTACGGCTCGGTCGAGAGGTCATATAAAAGAGGTCGTCGTCGTCGTCGAGGGACGTTCCAATGCCCTCATTTTCTTGCCAGGGGATGGCAGGATTATATCCATCATTAGCCACGCCCGCGAGGTTGACAGGACCCTCGTCATCACGAATCTGGGCATCGTGGATGTCGTCAACATCGTCGTCGGCACCGGCAAGGACCTCCATGACGTCGTCTGCCTCATACAACTTGGCTGGTCTGGAAGACAGGCACGAATTTTGCAGGCCCTTCCATCCGGGGCTCTGGCCGTGGCAATGCCGTGGGGCAATCAAAAGAGGTATGGTCAAACCCACATGGTTCCACAGATACATTGGAAGGTCCTGGATGCCAAGCCCACTAATCTAGTGCACAGGATGTAGCTTTTGGGCTGGGTTACGCGTAACCCGGTTACGCTGGATCAGGCCCTTAGGATGCAGCAGTCTTTGGACGAGGCCATATGTATGAGGTTTTGCACCGAAA
>MU860237.1:10327-40561 GCA_033296875.1 Achaetomium macrosporum | reverse complement strand
ACACTCTGCGACCACTGTCCATTTTTCCTTCGTTTGCCCCGTAGCGGTTCCGACAGAACCCTCCCCGTCAATGATGTATGTCAACCGTTTTCCCAAACGATCTAGATCACGCAAACTTATACAGAGGCTCAGACATCGTCAAGACAAACTCTGGGAAACAGTATGACACGGGATGATGACAATGCAAGCACCGTTCTGTATACCAATATTTAACCTTGAGGTCTGGCTCAAGTGCCTATTTTCTGCGCTTCCCCTAACTGAAATCTGCTTAGGTATCTACTAGTAGACAACACATCTAATCACTGACTCTCCACCGCCGTTGTTATCCATAGCCTTGGCTCCGAACCTTCCGTCTTGCAACCTGAGGCAGAGTATAGAGGCAAACATTTCCGTGCCGTTATTGAGACTGGACAGAAAGCGTCTGCGACTTGACTCTGGTATATATGCGGACAGACAAGTAGCGTTAATGAGATCAAGGAACAGACCGCTCGATGGCATTGGTTTTTGCTTCGCCGTCAGTGGACGCCGTAGCTCCTGGCGGCGACGATTTCATGTTTATGCGTTAGCCGCCGAATTACTATTGGCATATATTCAAACAAGAGATGAACTAGAGAATGTATTCCAGAGGCAAGGCGACCAATGACAGTGCTGACACTGTCCTGCGGTGGCGAGTTCAGACTTAGATTCAGGCTGATCTTTGTTCCGAACAATGCATTTGTTCACCAGACCAGCTGTGGTCTACCGGATGATCCGTCTCTCCGCCAGTACGAAGCGGCAAACCGAGATGCGCAGCCATCGATGCCCTTCAGCCTCCGTTCCAGAAGTGGACAGATTTCAACCTTGACGCCATTGAGCTAGCATACGGAGACATCTTGCATCAGCACCCTCGCCGTCATCAGGTTCTTCGCACAGGTCAGCTAGGCTCACCACTGACACGCGCCACGGTCTCCGCAAGCTTCCGAAAAGATCACAGTACACCCAGTAATTATATGCTGGGTCGTGTATGTCTTTGCGGTCTCTTCTGACGACCGCGCGATGCAGTTAGCGCAGCCATGGACGGGAGCATCGCCGCCAAGGAACATTTGGCAGTTTTCCAAGAGCTGCCTGGAAATTCGTATCGAAAAAGGCCTCGGCCCTTGCCCGTCAAACTCTCCAGCGAGACATCGTTCCTGATCCCGATAAATTTGGCAAACCGCGCACTGTCTCCCTCAAGCGCCTCAGTCGACGTGAGATGCCCGATCCGGGGTTCTGGGGTTCTTATCAGACCTTCATCAGCCTTAGACATTAGTCGCCAAGTTGGTATTATATCTAATTACTGTTCGCACAAACCATGAGCGAGACCAGTTCGTCGCACACCGACCTCTTCGCTCTGATACCCAAACCACCCCCGAGAGTCACTCTACCTCCACCGTCGCCACTAGCCTCAACGCGGCGTCATTACCATCCAGTCTCTCTACCGTCCTCGCCACCAGCCTTGGACGCTACTCTTCGTCACCTACCTTTTCCGACCCTCATCGTCCAACAGCAAAGCCACCATGGGTCTCCTGCTTTACTGCTACCGAAACCGCCCCAGCGCGGTCAGACAGTCATCTCATGAGTCTCAAAATGAAGAGAAGACTACCAAGACACCCTCCGCTCAGGCAATTAACCGCCCAGCGAATCGGCCCCATCTTGAGTGGCCAGGTACATATGCTCCCCATTCCCCGTCAAGAAAGACCATCCCCGCCGCACCTCTTAGCGCCATTGTACTCTTTCCGTCCTTTCTGATCACACCCGTCGTATCCCGTGGACACCGACGTCAACGACCACACACTAACATTCTTACTAGTACTAGAGACAAACCACCTCGAACAGTTTGAGGCGGATCCCTACTTATTGGAGATCCATACAGGGCACCCACCCTGACGAATACCAGAAGATGCGGCAGTTCTACCTAGTACCCGTCGGTTGAGCTTGAATCGCACCGTCCGCACCGACGTGAACAGACAGCGCTTAGGCCAAGACGTACTCGAAGAAGGCGCTCCGACCAGTCGCTTCGAGTCTTCAGGACAGCGCTCGTGACCAGGACTTGCTCCGATAAGGCGCTCCGACCAGCGGCTTCAGTATTCAGAAGCAGCGCGGTATGCTCGATTTATCATTTCATTGCCTACTTTGCAGAGCTCGATTCTGTCAACCCAGCCCGTGGTTTGAATACTAGTACCGCTGTGAGTGAGCTTCCACTAGGTGGTGGTGGTAAGGCGCTCTCGCCATCGCCGCTACAGGGTGATGGGGCGGACTAAAAGGGGCTGCTTAGGATGGGAGAATGGGTGGAAAATGTTAGGGTGTCTGGACCAAACGGCGCTTTTCCATACAAACGACTCTGGTTTGGTTTCACCTCGGTTTCGGCTTTGACTTGGCCTTCGATTTAGTCCTGGCTAGATTTCCTTTTGGTTGGGCTGCCGCTGAATTAGACCGGATTGGACTGGGAATGGGATGTGTTTTAGGGTCATTATCTGCCGTCTATATTCGAGATCGCACATTTTTGTGCTGTATTTATCTAGGATAACAATACCTAAGTGAGAAGAGAAGTTGCCCTATTGTATGCTCGTTTCCTTGGTTTCTGCTGAAAGAAGCATTACGGCATCTACAACCTGACAGGCACCAACCCGAACAGAAACGCATCACAAATGCGATGGCTTGGAAGAGAATGCCGACTCGCCACGATTACAGCTGGAGAGGCACTATAGCTCTATTGAGAAGACTCGGCTGGCAGCTAGCCAAGCTAAGCTGTGTTATCGAGGCTGCTGTCCTCTACTAAGTACCTTATGCTTAGTCTTGAGATGCCTCTTCAAGTTGTCCTTCCGCTTCGTGCCCTCCGTGGCGACCTTGGTTCTGCAGCCAGCGTCTTTCCAAGGACAGAAGTATCGCGGCGCGTTGGGATCGTGCATCTCGCTGTAGTGTCGGTTGAGGCCGCTCTGCAGCTCGAATGCTTCGTTACATCCGCCAACTATGCACTTGTATGGCTTGGTATACTTCTTGACAAGCTTGCTGATGATGAAGTGCGTTGATTAGCATCTCAGTCACGAAGACGGGTTAAGAGTTGGCAAAGGGCTTTTTTCCTACTTCAGGTCGCGGCGTCTCGAAAATGTCTTAGGACATTGCGGGCAGGAGTGACCGCCGGCTGCTGGTGAGCGTGAATTCTCGAGCGCGTTGTTGCTCTCAGTTTGCGTGTGCTGGTAGTCATTGTAATGGAAGTTCTGCGCTGATGATGCCTCTTCTTCGGCACGTCCGTCCTGTCCAGCAGGCCCGGTGAAGTCAGTTGACTGACCCCAGTCATACTGTGGGAGAGGACCCGGATGCCCGGCCTGGACCCAAAAGGGATCAACGTAGTGGTAGTGTTCAGCTTCGGTTGGTTCTTCTGAGTCCTGAGTGGAAATCGAAGTGGTCTACCGCGATATCCAGGGGATAGGGTACTGGCCTGCCAGTGAAGGACGAGCAAAGAAGAGAGAGGAGCAGCGCAAAAGAAGGAAAGCCAAGTAAACGAGAGGGAGGGACAGTAAAGACCGCCGGTGGAACCGCCAGGGTCAACCGTGGGGAAGAAAAGAGAAGAAAAGCAAAATGAGACGGGCGAGAATAGCGCGATTCTTATGCTACTCTGCTCGACAGTCGCCTCTTCGTCCTTGGGCGAGCTCCGTCTGGTCGGTTCCCTGATCGGATACTCGTCGGAGTGGCATACCTCAGAGGCTTTTGTCTGATTGGATACCCCGCATGGTATACCTCAAACTCTGCAAGCCTGATTGGATATTTGTGTGTTATGCACGTCATGGTATACCTCAAAACCCACATGGGTTTGTTAGTGCCGAGCTTCATCACTCACACAACGTTGAGCAAATCATTCATGCAGTTCATATAGAGTAGGCCTCTTCTATCCACCAGGATACTATGGCGACAGGAGACATAAAAAGGGTCCGAGAACGATGGAATGGGGCCCCGCGACCTTCTCACTCCACGACTCCTCGCAGCCTGCGCATGTTCGAGGAATTACACCCGATTTATCCAACAACTCTGAACTCTCGTCAGCATGTCCGCCTTGTTTTGTTGTGACTCTGTGAGGCCCTATCGCCCTCAGCGTCTTCTACGCGAAGACAAGTTCAAAACGTTCATGACCTGGGCCGCGTTTCCCAAGGAGTCTACTGCTTCAACCGGTGGCGGCGCCGAAAACGTCGAGCTTATGGAGCTCAACCCGCCTTATGCCATACAGCTCGTCCGGCAGGTCAACTATGGGCCGCTTGAGAGTAAGAGGTACTTCATACCGGCTGAGGGCAAGGACAATGAATTCCTCGAGGTTGTCGAAGACGACCTGGTCCGGGCCAACTTCCAGAAGTTGAACTCGTGAGTGAATCAAACTAGCGCATGGCGGTTACAATGTGTGTCGATTTCTGACATGATGACAGCTACAAGAACTTCAAGTGCGAGAGCCACAACAAGTTCTTCGAGGTCAATGTGTATCAGAAGAACCCTGTCAATCTGCATCACTGGCGGGCGAATATTACTCGCCCAGCAGGTGGTATTGACCTGTGAGACAAGGAGACCATTGCTCACATGCTTCTTTTGCCTCGATAGGCCGTTAGGATTACAATCAAATCACCGTCGTCAAACAATGCTCAGAATTAATTTTCCTACTGCCCACCACAGTCAGGCTGTCCTCACCGTCTCCCGTGCTACTAACAAAGAGACAGCAAGACCACTTATGCTGCGTTCGACCCCGCACGGTACGCGAAGCAGAATGAGGTCGATTGATCCAAGCAGTGACTGGTAACTTAGGGAACCCCCACTCGCCAGTCCTCATTGAACGTCCCGATTCCTCCGGACGACCACGGTGACTCCGAAAGGCGCCCCTGACATTGACAATAGGAAATGTACATACATACTATGTTCATCAGCTTCATCCAGATTCTTCTTGTCATCACTCCCCTTTCGCTCTTGACAGCTCAGACCCCTCCGGAAGCTCGGAAGTCTGTGCGATGGCCGATGATGACTCGTGACTCAGCCCGAGTCCGAACGACTAAGCCCCGCGGAGAAGCGGTCAGCTAGTTTATTGCTCAGGAAAGGACTTGTGGTTGTTGTTGTCGTTAAATAGGGGCTTGTAATAGGGGCTTGTAATAGGGGCTTGTAAACGGAGACGTGGGAGAGATCCTCAACAGGCCATGGCCCGAATAAAGATTTCATGTTCATTGACTCAAGGCCGCGGCAATGGCGGGTGCTTCGCCCTCCCAGCTCCCCCTCGGAGACGCAATCGACTTACGTAAGGTGTCCTCGGACACGGCCCGGGCCCGAAGAATAGTGACGTAAGTATATCGGCGGTCTGACAGGTCGAACCCTGAGTGCGTGGTCGGGGATATCGGGTAGATTCGGCATTCTATCGACGAGAGAATCTCAATCGTCATTGTCGAGGCATCTCCGCTCATGCCACCACCACCACGGTAGCGAAACGCTCTCCAGAGGGACACCGTGCTACAAGTGCATGCTCAGGAGCCTCCTCTTTTTGTTGTGATCGTTGACGGCTCAGGATAAGCCATCTTGACGGGGCCCTTAGCGTCTATGAAATGGCAACCTCGCACTTAAGGTACTGATGTATGTACTAGATGGGCTGTGGACATCGGTTCTGTTCTAGATCCACCACGGTGACTACCCAGCGCGCCGCCTTGACACCCCGACGAGGATCATGCGCAGTGCTTGATGAATCATGAGAGACCAGTCATGACAGTTCTCAGATGCTGCGGGAAAGCAGATCCGACCCCAAGCGAGAACTGAGGGTATAAATAGAGGTCGCTCCCCGGACCTGAGAGTCGTTCAAGTTTCCCCCAGTTCACCACAAGCGTTCAGGTGAAAGCATACTTGTCAGATAACGTTACACACAACTTCTGATCTCTCATCTTCCATTTCACTTTACCACACTGACTCCCTATTTCAACATGCTCGCCCCAAAGTCCAATGACGAGCCCGACCACCCTCCCAAGGAGCTGAACATCGGGGCCATCAACCCCTTTGCTCTCGTCGAGGCCCTCATGGGCCGCAAGTTCAGCTGGAACGAGGTGGAGGCGCTGCGCCTGCTGTCGAGCGTCCTGCAGACCGATTATGTGGAGCTGTTCGACCTGCGGTTCACCTCGCTCCTCTACGCCGGCGTCCGCCTCAACGAACACGGCGGCAAGGCCGAGCTGATCCCGGCCAAGGACATGCACACGCTCACGGAGCGCGACCTGGTCACGCCCGACTTCTCCCACGTGGAGAAGCTCGGCGACCTGCGCGACATGGGCATCAAGGACCTCGACGCGGTCCGCATCAAGCACGCCGTCATGTCCAACGGCAACCTGCGGCTGACGCTCGAGCCGCAGAAGCTGGGCAAGACGCTGTCCAACAGCGAGATGACCACGACGCTGCGCGAGCTGTGCACGCCCTTCCGGGTCAAGGAGAAGGAGCCGTGGACGCCGCCCAACGGCAGCTGGGTCGACCTCAGCGAGTGGTTCCACCACGACGCCACCAAGTTCAGCGACCCCGTGCAGGGCGCCACGGCCAACAGCTCGTTCGTGGCCGCGCTGATGAGCGTCTTCTGGTCCGACCCGGCGGTCATCAAGCACACCAGGGGGCGGCGCCACCGCGCGTCGAATGACCACTTCTGGGACACGGGCAGCGACTCGGGCGACGCCTCGACCTGCAAGCTGACCGTCACCTTCCACAGCAAGGGCGGCGCCAAGGACGCGCCCACCAGCACCGTCACGGTCGGCTGCGACCTGCCCATCAACAACGCGAGCTCGCTGCCCATGTACTGCCGGCCCAGCTCGCTGTACAACCTGCGCGACCCGGCGCGCCTGGGCGGCGACGCCACCTGGGCGGGCGAGCTCTGGCCCGCGCTGTACGAGAAGGCATACGCCAAGTGGCTGATGGGCGACGAGAAGGACGACGACGACTCGCTGCACCGCGCGCACCCGGACCTGACGCAGACCGCGCACGGCGACCCGGTCAAGACCATGTGCCAGCTGACGGACCGGGATCCGCAGTATTTCTTCACGGAGAAGCGGCGCGGGTCCGACCTGCTGGGCCTCGTGCGCGCGCACAGCGTCAACCTGCGCGCCATCTACCCGATGGTCGCGTGGACGCACCCGTCGCACGGCGACTTCCGCGGCTGCACGCTCGTCGGCAACATGGCGTACAGCGTGCTGGGCTGGGCGGCGCCGCAGGAGCGTAAGCGCTATATCATCCTGCGCCACCCGTGGGGCACGGTCGAGCCCGAGGGCGTGACCAGCTATCCCGGGGTGGTCAACTACGTGGATGCGCAGTTCTGGCCGCCGGTTGATTTCGTGGACGAGTGGGCTGTCTTTGCCATCGAGGCGGACGCGTTTAAGGAGTACTTCGCTGGTATCGGCGTGGCCAAGTAAAGAAGTTCGTTGAGGACGCAGGTTAGGAGCTTGGAAAGTTGCTTTCAAGGGGACTCAGAATGTAAGGCTGTCTTTGGCGTCGGGGATTGGCTGTTTGTGAGGGCCGCGTTTTGCGGTTGGAGTTTAGGTGGGAAAAGGGAAAACGGTTGTCATTGAGAATACTGAATCGGGAATGGGAAAGGATCGGACGTTTTGTCGAGCAGAGGTACTTAGTGAGATAGTGAGAAAAATCAAAAATTGAGTCCCCTCGACCGGAATCGAGCCGGTGACCTTTCGGTATCAATAAACGTCATTTACAGCCGAACGTGATAGCCAACTACACCACAAGGGGATTTGATTTGTTGGTTCCGAAGGTTGGAACCTCTAAAAATACGCAATCCGCAGCGACTTTGCTCCACTCAGGGCAAATACCCATGCCCGGATGTCTGACATAAGAACTTTCATTCGACTTCTGGTCGTAATCAACGAGCATTACCATAATATCTGTCCTCTTTGTCTGGTAGTCCGCATCAATACCCGCTTCGAACTAGGGATGTTGTTGACGGAGAGGTGCTGATAGACTTCGTAACGGTGCTTTGGCAGTCCAGTCTGACCCTAACCCTTGAGCTGGACTCGGGTGCTGAATTCAGTTTGCTGACTTGACTCACTTCAGCCTGTTGACACAAGGACTGGAGCCTGCTGTCCTCACACTTGGAATTCGGATGTGACCACCATGACACTTGGCACGAAGCATGCTTTGGTGGCGGTGTGCTGCAAAGATAACGATGCATCGAGCAATGCCAGCCGCATCAACACGTGGGACCAGGCGTGGTGAGCTCAGCTCTACGTTCTCAATTCGGCAATGCCAGGCTCCGAGCGTGACGAAGTGAAAGCTGAGATGGCAAGGGCCGGACTTCGCCGCGGACGAGATAACGCTATCGATGGACAGCATCGCCTGTCCTTCCAATGTTTATCTGCCAGGGATAGATTATCAGGTTCTGGAACCTCCAGCCTGGTGATTGCAGTGCAGTGATTGACCGCCGGTTGTGGGCCTTCTGTGCCGGTCGATCAGGACCCACGACGTCGGGAACTTACAGCCCTATCCGCGGGCGGTGGTTACTAGTATCTTTCCTCGACAAACGACTGCACACATCAATGAGAGGCGATGGATGCGGACATCTGACCACGCAGAAGGCCATGTTGCCTTTACGTGTCTGAGATGGACTCGAAGACGCAGGAACCGAGAGCAGACTCAGCGGGTGACACCGCCCATCTCGACCGGACTCGCCTTCATTCTGTGCGGCTGAGAAGTATCATCAGTTTCGCGACACAAGCCTGCCATTTCACCATTGCTGGCAGCCAGAAACAGAACGCACTATCGAGCGTTCGGCGGCAACGGTGGAAACGACGGGAACGGCACGCATTTATGGCGGCGGAACTATTGACGGGGAGCACGGCGGGGACACTGGACGGGAAACCCTCGCCAGGCTAGCCCAATCGGGCATGTGTTCAGGTACGCCCCACTCGACGCTGCCAAGGCCGTCTCGATTGGAATCCTTGCGGCAAGCTTTTGCGCCGGGCAAGTTGGGCTGCAAGAAGGCAGGGAGCTGAAAATTACCGTCACGAGCGGGTCTTAAGCTGTCTCGCGCTTGACCGGGGCCGCCTGCTGAACGGTCAGGTTAGCGGGCATTCCTTGAAAAGCGCGTATCCACAGCATAGCACCCCACTGCAGCCAACGACGTCTCATCCGCTAATGCGGTGGCTGCCAGCCATCGAAGCGATACGGCAGCATCGCCAAGCCCGTTTGTTCCTCCTCCAAGCAGCAGTGCGACAATGGTGACATTTTTGTTGGAGTGGGAGGTCTTTCAGCTTTGCAGGATGTGGCGCGTGGGCCTCTGCCGTTCCGGGTTCCGGCGGGCTTGAGCATGAGTGGAGGCTCTCCCGTCTTCATCCCACTCAAACCCCCAAAGATCGGCGTCGCCTGTGCCTTCACTTTCCCTTGGATCTGGGACCATCTCTCGTTTCATTCCCGGCATTGCGGTTGAGCCTGGCTCCCTGCTTGCTTGTGTCATAACCGGATCATACGCTCCATCCCTCCATTCGCTTACCAGGCCGGCGAGAACGCCGGAGAGATACCCAGGCCAAGAGCAAAGCTATAGGGCAACGACACTCGCTTCGTCCTCTGCGCATTCTCAGTCTTTAAGCGTTCAGACAGCCCTTTTTCTACTCTCATTGCCTGGCTGGGCGCTTGGACGCCAACTCGATCGAAACAGCCGCCTCGCGGCCCCATCTGATGGACAACACCGAGAACTTCTACGGCCGGCCTGTCGCCGGCATGCCGTCCGCAGCCTCCACCGCAGCGCCGACCCCGCTACGGCCCGGCACACCGAGCGAGACGGCCGGCCGCAACCCCTTCGGCGACGGAATCGAGTCGCAGGCATCACATCGGTCCTCGGGACTCAATGGCAACCCATTTGCCAGCCCCTCGGCCTCGCGGCCACCCAGCAGCTTTGACTCGGCATCCGCGCTGGGCCGCTTTGACGGCGGGCAGCGATACTTCCACTCTCGCCGGGTGCGCAAGGGCGAGATTGAGAAGCCTTGGACGAAGCAGGTCGATCCCAAGGAGAAATGGGTCACCATCTTGCCCATCCTGGGCATCGTGCTCGGGCTCGCCATCTCGGGTTTCCTGGTCTGGGACGGCATCCGCAGCGTCGTGAAGCACAACTACTGCTTGGTCTTGGAGGAGAACTGGGCCAATGGACTGAACGAGAAGGTGTGGATGAAGGAGGTGCAGGTGAACGGGTTTGGGTAGGTCATCGCGGAACCCCCTATTTGCCGGATAAAAAAGAAAATCGCTGAGAGACATGGACACAGCAACGGCGAGTTCGAACAAACAACGCCGGGCGACGCAAACGTCTACGTCGAGAACGGCCACCTCATCATCAAGGCGACGCCGCAGGACGACGCCCTGATGCAGAAGAACTACGAGATCGACCTCCTGAAAGACGGCACCTGCACGTCCGACAACCCGGCCTACTGCATCGCCGCCACCAACATCACGGCCGGCAACTCGTCCATCGTGCCGCCCGTGCTGTCGGGCCGCATCAACACGCGGCGCGGCGCCACCATCAAGTACGGCCGCATCGAGGTTACGGCCAAGCTGCCCGTGGGCGACTGGCTGTGGCCGGCCATCTGGATGATGCCGCTGGACTCGGCCTACGGGCCGTGGCCGCAGTCGGGCGAGATCGACATCGTCGAGAGCCGCGGCAACAACTACACGCACCCGCAGGGCGGCAACAACATCATCTCATCGGCCCTGCACTGGGGGCCCAACCCGGCCAACGACGCCTGGTGGCGCACCAACGTGAAGCGCCAGGCGCTGCACACGACCTACGCGTCCGGCTTCAACACCTTCGGCCTCGAGTGGTCCCAGAAGTATCTGTTTACGTATGTCAACTCGCGCCTGCTGCAGGTGCTCTACGTCAACTTCGACACGCCCATGTGGACGCGCGGCAACTTCCCCGTGCAGGACGCCAACGGCACGCGCATCGACGATGTCTGGAGCAAGACCGGCCGCGCGCAGACCCCCTTTGACCAGCCCTTCTATCTGATCCTCAACCTGGCCGTCGGCGGCACCAATGGCTGGTTCGAGGACAATGTCAATGGCAAGCCCTGGCTGGACGGCAGCCCCAATGCGCGCAAGGACTTCTGGGAGGCCAAGGGCCAGTGGCTACCGACGTGGACGCAGCCGCAGTTGGAGGTCAGCAAGGTCATGATGTGGCAGCAGTGTGATGGGGATGAGGATCTTTAGGGGTATTTTGGCTGGCTGGTTCTAATCTCTTTCCTTTTCCTGTTCTTCTGCAATCTTCAGTTTCCTTGCCTGCGATGGTGTTGAAGGGTGTATACATAGATTGGTTCTGGTAAGGTAATGTCTATGGTAGCTATCGGGATTTCGTGGTTATTCGTCGTCAATTGACTTGGTCAAACCGGGCCTCTGTCCCCTTGCGGAAATTTACTACTTTTCACAATCTACCATAGGACAAGCCACAATACTGCGTTTGCCAGCCGCGAGAACACACAAACGCCGTCAGTGACAGTGACGGAACAAAGCCTCGTGAGCCGTCTCTGAAACACAAGCCCAAGCGCCGCTCCATATCCTGTCCCGTCGGCCCACCCGTTTTTGTCTTGCCCTGAGTCTGACCTTGCGAGGCTTGAGACAATGGTCGCGCCGCCACAGCGCTCGTTTTCTCCGAATGTTCGGTGAATCACCACTGCAGTTTTAGCTGCACCTCGCAGCTCGCTCGCCTTGGCCTGCAGGAACACCTTACTGGTCCGTAAGCCGAGGCCGAGAGGGGTATGCGATGCGAGGGGTTCCCGCCCTCTACACAGCTCACACCAAAAAAGAACGCACTTCCTCTTTCTGTTATCCGATAACAACGATGTTTGTGGCGGTCAGTAGATAGCAGGATGGGAAGCGAGCGGGACAGCTGTTATCAGCTCTCCCAATAATTGCTCATAGCCTTGTCTGTTCCCGGAAGAAATGGTCCCAGGGCTGGAACCGTATTGCGAGCTGAAGATGCAGGTCCTCGTTATATTGACGGGAGGTTGACAACACATCCATGCATTTCGCGTGGCTTTTCGCTCCAGTTCGGTTGGCTGCATGGAAGAAGGTGAAGAGAAAAAAAATTTCCCTTCCCATCACTGGTTCCCTGGCAACGTTACTGTACCCCGTTATGGGCTGGGAAGAGTGCTTTTAGCGCTCGTGTTCCAGTTCCTGTTGCAAACGGAGCCGATTAGCGATGCCGCTGCCGGTAAGCCCGCCGAGGCGTATTCCTGTACGTATGAACCTTGTGGGAGGAGTGTAAGACGGCGAGATAGTTACCGGTAGCAAGACGCCGAAGTGTCCGGCCGGATACGACGAGGATGCCCCTCAGTCGCGTCGCAACTCCCGGTGGGCTGGCTGCATGACAACATTATCACGATATCACGATGCCCTCCGTGACATCCGGTTGACTGGCCATTGGTGTTGCCAACGCAGCATCGTAACCAAAAGTCCAGACAGCCCGCTTACTTCAGGAAGGTCCACCCTGTGAATTCTTTTCTGCTCCTTCGCTTGGACGATCAACCGGCCGGATCTGGTGGGGTTTGTGCTGCAGATGCGATCTGAGCAGGGGAGGGGAAGAGACAGGGGGCAGGCACCCACTATTTTTGGGCTGCGACGTGGGCTGCCCGTGCCAATGCTCGTATTTCTTCCACGTCCTGCATAAACCCACTGTGAATGGCTGCTGTCAACCCAATCGCGGACAGAGGGGTTGGGTTTCGGAGACGTGAAAAGAAGCGTTAGCGAACGAGCAGGATCTTCAAAGAGGAGAGAATCTTACCGATCATTACCGATGGTACAGCAGTAAGTTACAACATCAAACATTCGAACAGGCCAAGCGGACGAGGCTGACCGACCGGGCTGAATTCTGTTGCCCAAAGTCAAACGCTCCAGGTTGTCGTGCGCTATTGGCTTTGCCTTGCAGGTGCTCAAGGGAGGGTGAACGGTGGTGAAAAATGGCGGCGCCTCATCGAAAGCCACTCGTGCTTTGGGAGCGTTGTCCAGCTGAATTTAGCGCAAGGTACCCGTCTTCCACCCGCCTTCCAGATCGGAACGGCGTTCATTCGGCTCCGTTTGCTTCCAGGGCGGGGTTCCGTTGAGCCGCCAAGGGCTCCACTTTGGACGTTCAGCGACCGCATCGGTGTAAGTTGACCTGGGCCGTTCTTCGGTGCAGGCTTTGTCAGTGGTAGCGGCTAACAAGATACTGCTGGCAATTGTCACAAGAATCCTACGGTGATGGAATGATACAGCGGGTGGTAATTGTTACCGAAGAAGGGCGATACTGTACCAAAGTTACGGAATACGACCCGGCCATGCTCTTTCCTTTTCTGGCCGGGCCCACAGGATAATGTTACCGACGAGGGTGGGTAGGAAGGAAGCGAAAACATTCCTCGAACACCACACAAACACAGCGCAGCAAACACCCACAGTGAAATACGGCACCCGCCAAACTTCGTGAAAGTTACGAAACCGCCGATTCCGTCAAAAGCCGCTGGATGACCACGGCTTAGCCACGTTTTGACAGCCGCAGAAAAGGCCGTCACATGCGTATTACCAGGGTCCAGACCAAGACGCGAGTTGGCGATGAGCGATAACTCAAGGAACCCAATAGTTAACAGCCTTCAGCTTTCGGTTAACCGCCACAAAGTGATGCCCTGGAAGCCAAGTGAGATATGGAATCCCCCTTTGCCGGATCGGAACAGCCGCAAGGAAGGCGCCTTGATCGGAGATGAGCACCGCTCGATAGGAAATGGCTGAACTAGCGGAGACGATAGCTTCACGCTTTGATACCGTGCTGCGTTGGGGTCTGGCGGTAGCAAGACAGCTTGTCTGATAAGCCGAATCCACCGAGACCGCATGGCCGTTTGTGGACTGCATCGAAGGAAAAAACAAAATGTGTTGAACAAACCGGGAAACCGGCGCTCCGCTATCACTTACACGGGCCTCGCTCCCCTGACCCCTGCGGTGCAACCATGCACACCAACCTCAACAGGGGCCTATGTATGCCAAGCAGATGGCCCAGCCCCTCCTCGCCAGACGAGGGCATCTGCACAGTGAGGGCCAATCGCCAACACGCTGCCAGCGCTTTGCATCCCAGCGTTGCTTTGCTGCCCACTCTTTTGACCCATGCCCTCCCTCGGTGCCGGTTCCTGACTTGCCCCCAAGCTTCTGGCGATCAACACTCGTTCCCACGCGCTCGGATCGGCGAGGATCTTTTATCTTTGGAGCTTGTTTTCCACCGAGGACGGCGCTTCAAGAGGTCCACTCGCTGCCAACAAGCCCAGATACCCGAGTGTCGGATACTGCTCGCTTCCCCCTTGGCTTCCAGGACCACCTGGGCCGTCCGTTCGCTTCAACACTCCCGGGGACTTGCAGGCTCGCTCGAGGACTTTGAACCCAAGGAAGGTTGAGCCTGGGCCGGGTATTACATCGGCAGCTGCTTGCACATTCTCGGTATCACACAGCATATACCGTGGTGCAGCCCATCGGATCAGCAGGTACGACTTCGGCCCGGGCAGCCTCAGGGATCTGGACCGGTGCCTTGGGGCACGTTGTTCACCTCGAGTTGGCGGATGTGGTGCCGAGTTACTAACACATTCTCGCAGGGCGAAAGGGCGTGGACAGGGTCAAACTCATACCTTCAGTGTGCTTGGATAGTCGACGGCTCCCACCATCGTCGCTAAGCAGCTCGGGAAAGGGAGCCGGCTTAACCCCGGGGATTCCAGGTCACAGCGGGAGCGAAGCCCATCCACCCACAGGGGGCTGCCGCCGCCATGGGAATCGGAAGCTACTTCAAGGCTGAGAAGCCTCAGTCCAAGCCCGAGACTGCGGCAGCAGGAAACAACAATGCGCGGCAGCATCAGAGCAGCCCATCCAAGCCCGAGAACCGCGCACCAGCACCGGCAGCGGAACCGTCACTACACGCCGACTCGGAGCTTCACCCGCCAACGCCCCGGTTCAGCTCCCGGCCGCAGTCCCTCTCCGGGCGCTCGGTGCGGTCGACAGGCAGCTCGCTGTTCCTCGACGACATCAAGCATGAGGTCATGGTCAACTACCTCTACCAGCAGCAATGCTCGCACCTGTGGGTATCGGACGGTAGCGGCGAGATCGAGGGCGTGCTCCTTCGGAAGTCGAGGGGGCAGTACATGGCCTGCCCGCCGCAGCTGGGGAACTCGCCCTTTGCTGCGGCTTGCGCGGCGCTCAATGTGCAGGTGGGTCTTCTTTTGTTTGTTTGGGAGACATGTGAATGTTAATGCTGATGGTGCTTTTTTCTCCAGTGTGCCATGACGGTCAACTCCAGAGTCATCAAGACGTTCCTGGCATGGTCGCCAGATGCTGTCGATGTGCCGCTGATGAACGGCCTGAGAGTGCAGATCTTACCGACCATCGATGATCTTCCCCGTGCACGGAAGCACCAGTTTGCCGCCTTTGTTGCCTCCGAGGGGCTTCTGGTCGTCTGGGATGACGATGCGCTTCACCTGGTCGCGAGAGCCAAGGCGATCGAGTCCGAGTTGATGGAGCTGGTGTGGAAGGCTGGGAGTGACGAGGATGGGGACGAGAAGGGAGGGGTCGTCGTAGAGGAACCCGAGGTCGATGAGGAGAGCGGCGAGCTGAAGCCGGAGAAGCGGCCGGTCCATCTACAGAACACGTACCTGGTCAGCTTGACGCTCGTCCTGGTGACGGTTTCCCTGGGAGCGGCATGGCGCCAACTGGCCATCGAGGTCTCGGTCGACGGCAACTTTATCCGCCTCGCTCTGGTAGCGCTCTTCCCCATCCAGATCTTCTTCACGCTCTTCTTCGCCCAGGTCATCGTCGGTTGCCTGGCCCAGATCTTCGGCCCCATCCGGCAGCTCACCGTCAACTCCAAGTTCTACTCTGCCCGGCCGCCTCCGAGACTGCGGTCCGCCGTTCTCCCGCACGTCACCATCCAGTGCCCCGTCTACAAGGAGGGTCTGCAAGCCGTCATTGCGCCGACGGTCAAGTCCATCAAGCAGGCCATGTCCACGTACGAACTGCAGGGCGGCTCGGCCAACATGTTCATCAACGACGACGGTCTGCAGCTCATCTCCGAGGAGGACCGCCGGGCGCGCATCGAGTTCTACGCGGATCACAGCATCGGCTGGGTGGCCCGCCCGAAGCACGGCGAGAACGGTTTCAAGCGGCGCGGCAAGTTCAAGAAGGCATCCAACATGAACTTCGCCCTGATGATCTCGTGCAAGGTGGAGGACAAGCTGGCCGCCATCCAGCGGACGCCCGACTGGTCGCAGCACGACGAGGCGATGGCCTACGAGCGCGCTCTGAAGGAAGTCCTGGAGGAGGACGGCCGTGCCTGGGCAGACGGCAACATCCGCGTGGGCGACTACATCCTCCTGATCGACTCGGACACGCGCGTGCCTGCCGACTGCCTGCTGGACGCGGTCTCGGAGATGGAGCTGTCGCCGGATGTCGGCATCATGCAGTTCTCGTCGGGCGTGATGCAGGTCGTGCACACCTACTTCGAGAACGGCATCACTTTCTTCACCAACCTCATCTACAGCGCCATCCGGTATACCGTGTCCAACGGCGACGTGGCGCCCTTCGTCGGGCACAACGCCATCCTGCGGTGGTCGGCCATCCAGCAGGTGTCGTACGAGGACGAGGACGGGTACGAGAAGTTCTGGTCGGAGAGCCACGTGTCGGAGGACTTCGACATGTCGCTGCGGCTTCAGTGCGCCGGCTACATCATCCGCCTCGCCGCCTGGGCCGGCGACGGCTTCAAGGAGGGCGTGTCGCTGACCGTGTACGACGAGCTGGCGCGGTGGGAGAAGTACGCGTACGGCTGCAACGAGCTGCTGTTCCACCCGATCCGCCAGTGGCTGTGGAAGGGCCCCTTCACCCCGCTCTTCCGCCGCTTCCTCTTCTCCAACATCCGCTTCACCTCCAAGATCACCGTCATCTCGTACATCGGCACCTACTACGCCATCGGCGCAGCCTGGGTCATGACCAGCGTCAATTATTTCCTCATGGGCTGGTTCAACGGCTACCTCGACAAGTACTACGTCGACTCGTGGCAGGTCTGGTTTTCTATTATTTTAGTGTTCAACGGCCTCGGCAACATTGCGTTGGCGGTCATGCGCTACCGTGTCGGCGAGCGCAATATCCTGTATGCCCTGTTCGAGAACTTCAAGTGGACCTTCCTGCTGGCCATCTTCCTCGGCGGCCTGTCGCTGCACGTCTCGCAGGCGCTGCTGGCGCACATGTTTGAGATCGACATGACCTGGGGCGCCACGGCCAAGGAGGCCGAGTTCTCGAATTTCTTCATCGAGGTGCCCAAGGTGCTGAAGAAGGTATGTAAGATTCACTTAGTTCCCCCTTACCCCTTTCTCCCGCAGTCAAGCATGTGAAGCTGATGTTATGATGCTAGTTCAAATTCTCCATGCTCTTCGCCACCATCTTCATCGCCGGCATGATCATCCTCGCCGTCGCCCCCTTCATCCCCTACAGCTGGCACATCACCGACTTTGTCGCCATCCTGCCCATGGCGACCGTC
Source organism: Achaetomium macrosporum (assembly GCA_033296875.1). Classification (NCBI taxonomy): domain Eukaryota; kingdom Fungi; phylum Ascomycota; class Sordariomycetes; order Sordariales; family Chaetomiaceae; genus Achaetomium; species Achaetomium macrosporum. Next base: position 23,037 of record MU860237.1, on the reverse strand, counting down.
GCCGCCTCGCACCTGCTGCTCCCGCTCGCTCTCAACCCTGCGTTGATGACCTTCTCGTGGTAGAGGAGGGCTTGTGCTTGCTAAGGGTCCCTCTCATGGGTCAATCGCGCGTACTCGTAAATATCTCAGCCTCTGTTGAGGAACATACTCGTTGTTGTTCATGTTGCTGTTGGTGTTCCTGCAGAGCGGTTGTCTTGCTGCCGTTGATCTAGACTGGTTTTCTCCGAGCCCATCGCAGGGCGTTGTCATGTCACGACCTTTTTCTTTTTTTTTTATTTTTCTTTTTCTGCATCAAGTATCTACTCAGTGTTTATTGATGTTTGCGTCGCATAGAACAGGGAGAAAAGGAGAACGGGAAACTGGAGTTAGTTTAGCGTAGGATATAGTGGTAATTGTCTCCTCTGCTTGGCGTTTCTATGCTCTACTGTGATGGGTCACTGTTCCCCCGGGTTCGTTGATGGCATCTCGCTTTCCACATTGAACGCACGAAGAACACTGCATGATGTAGTGAGATCGGGGAATATCCGTTTGCGCTTTTGGCTCGCGCTCACCCGCCAATTGGGGTGACCCAGGTGAGCTGGGTGAGCCTCGCCGCTTTTGCTCGCGCGAGCGCGGGTGAGCAAGCGGCTGATGCGGCGTATCCAGGTAGTGTTGTATTACGGAGGGAAGCCTACCCCTTTTTAGCGACCCGAGAATCGCAAAGTCCCGCTCATTCCCAACCAAAGAAGTGCGTTTCTTGGGAATCAATTGCATTTGCTAATGGCTTCCGGGCATTGTGCTGTCGGAAAGCAGGCCCCCTGAATCCTCCAGCACATCCCACCAAATCTCTCACCCTGGTCATATACGATCTCGCTCAACTCGAATCCCCCTCCAGACCGCGAGGCCTTTCCCTAAAGATGACAGGCAACGGAGCTGATACAGTTGTGAAAGTATCCTGTTTGCCGCCCAGGAACATCTCCCGGGTTTGGCCCGGCGCAATCTCTAAGTCGTACCTCGACAGTATCTCAGCCACGACCCAGCGCATCTCTAACATGGCCAAGCGTTTGCCGACACAACCGTATGGGCCTGTCCCGAGGTTAATGTCATCTTTACATTAATACAAGGATAGGATGATTAACTTACCGGTGTTAAAGGGGGGAAGCTCCATGCATCACCCTGTATGTGTCTTGTCACTGTTAGGGTAATGGTAGCACAAGCAGACTGTTTTCACGTCGAGCACTAACAGACGCTTATGTAAGCACACGAGTTACAAAAGGAAGACGGCAATGTTGAAGGAGGGCTGCGTAAGCAATCCATTAGTACCGTAGCAACTTGACGTGAGATCACCTAAATCACATGAAGACGAGAGCGCCTGGCATCCTACACTGCACCTTGTGGTGTCAATGTATGTACATACATATACATGTCTCTGCGACAGATGAGGAGACGGGTTCAAGACATGTTCAAATTACGCCGTGGTTAGGAGTTGCGCACAAAGCAAAATGTCCTGATGTATAACTAGCAGCTTTATCATAACCATGATTGCCCAGCGCAGCCGGCCATATACTCAGAAGCGGCAATGCTTTCAAGAAGCCTCTTTAGCATCGTCCCTCAATCTGCCCTTTAGCAGCCTGCTCCTCCTAACCAGCTTCAGAGCAATCATCGGAATGGGCGACGGACTGATTTCACCGACAGTAATCTCCGCCTGGAACTCTTTGGCGAGCCAGGTCCGGATCTCAACTGCAACCAGCGAGTTTACTAGTCATCGCCGTCCAGTTAGTTGGCGCGAGACAGCGACCAAGATAAAGGAAATGGACGGGAGCCGGAGAAGATTCATACCTCCGTAAGCCTGCAGCGGCTCACTAAGACCAATGTCTTCCTCCGACATCATCAGCGCCGTTGCGATGCGCTTCACCATGATGCCCTCGACGATCGATGCCGCCGAGGTGACCGTCTCGGCCTGCAGCAGGGCCTCCATGTCGGCCTCGGTGTCGGCCCCCTTGCGCGCGCCGGCGGCGGCCTTGAAGGCGATGGCGAGCTTGCCGTCGCGCATCCACCGGCTGCCCTGCATCTGGTGCTCCTCGACGCCGGTGCCCGTCAGCCCGGAGACGACCTGCGCGGGCGTGATCTCGTCGTCTGCGGTATGTCCCGTGATGGCGCTCTTCACCAGGAAGTGGATGTCGGCTTCCGAGATGGTCAGCCGGTTGAGGTGGCTCATGGTCCAATAGCGCGAGGACTCGCTTGACTCAGCCAGGTAGCCGACGTCGCGCACGGCACCGAGGTCCAGCGTCGTAGCGGCCAGCCCGAGCCGACGGCGGTAGTGGGCCAATGCGTCCTCTGTCAACACAATGTCAGCTCATCATCTTCACTTGACCCAGGGCATCGAAAGCTGCTCGGGAGCAAGGACGCTGAACCGAAAGCGGCCAGGAGACACCTCGAAGTCGCAAATTGGGGGAGGAAAAAAGAGACCGGGTTTGGCGTACGGAAGGTGTTGCCCGCCGCGTAGTTTGCCTGGCCCGGGTTGCCGATGACGCCGGACATGGACGCCAACATGACGAAGAAGTCCAGGTTGTGCGGCAGCAGCCTGTGCAGGTTCCAGCTGCCCTGGATCTTAGGCGCTGTGCAGGTACGCCAGTCATCGTAGGACATGTTCTCAAAGACTCCGTCCTGGGTTTTTGTCTGTGTCAGCATGCATGGCCCAGTGGAGCAAAACTAGACACCCTAGGTTTATGTAGCTACTAGTAGTCAACTCACCCGTAGGTTCATGGCGCACTGGATCAGTCCTTTAATGGGCGGAATCTCGCTGTTGCATCGCTCCAGCACCCTCGCAAGCTGCTCGCTGTCCGAGATGTCGCAGGCGTAGGCGTTGACATTGCATTCGAGGTTCCTCAGGTGGCGCAAAAAGACCTGGGCCGCTTCTTTCGCATCGCCCGACTTGGAGATAAAGGCTAGGTTGCGGGCGCCGTGGGCATGCAGCATCAAGGCAAGGCTTCTCCCGATACCGCCGAGCCCGCCAGTCAGAAGGTACGTCGCAGTTGGGTCCAGGACTAGGGGGTATCTGACGCGCGGGATGACAGGGGCGGTCTGGCCGGGCGTCATGCGTAGAACGAACTTACCAGCCGACTTGCCGGACTGGAGCCGACGCATGGCCTTGACCAGCTCGTCATACTTCATGACGGTGAGTGGATAGATCGGACGGAAGATGCCGGCGGAAAACATCCTGAACACGTCGTCCAAGCCCTTCTCGGCTTCGACAAACTCGGGCATCCGGGGGCGGTACTTCATGAGGTTGAATGCGATGAAGCTGACGCCGCGGATGAAGGGTTCCATATCAAGGCCAGTATTGGCGAGAATATCGCGCTTCCCAATCTCAACGAAGCGGCCAAAGTCGGCCACAAGGTGCCAGGACTGTCGGAGCAGCTCACCAAAGACGGAGTTGAGAACGACGTTGACGCCACGACCGCTGGTCATCCGCCGGATGCCCCGCGCGAAGCTGGCATCGCGCGACGAGAAGATGTGGTCCTCGGGAATGCCGTATCGCCCCATAAGCAACTCCTTCTTGGCGATGGACCCGACGGTGGTGAAGATCTCGAGGCCGAAGTGCTGGCAGATCTGAATCGCTGCCTGACCAACGCCGCCCGCGCCAGCGTGGATGAGGATTGTCTCGCCCCTGCGGATCCGGGCTTTCTCCACCAGCGAGATCCAAGCCGTCTGGAAGGCGATGGGGATGGACGCGGCTTCCTCCATGGACAGGTGCTGAGGGATTCTCTTGATCATCGTGTGGATCGTACTCGTGTGCGTAGCAAAGCTGCCGCGGGCCATAGCAACAACTGGACAACCGAGCATCAGCATTGAAGGTCTTCCTTTTGTTCTCAGCGCGATAAGCTGCTGACTTACCTCGGTCACCAACCTGGAAGTCCCGCACCGCGGATCCGACGGCCGTGACTACTCCGGCTGCTTCCGTGCCTAGCTTGTTGTCGAGCACCTCTCCCAGGGTAGCCGCCAAGTCAAGGAAGTTGAGGCCTGTTCAGAGGGCGCAATTCAGTACCGAAACAATGGGATCGTCATGAAGGGTCTCCTTACCGGTGCACATGACCTTGATCTCAACGAAGTCGGGCGGCAGGGGGTCGTTCATAAGCTTGTCATTGTTTGCATAATGCAGCGAGTCCAGCGAGCCAGCCTGACCGATTCTCAGGATGAGTTTCCGACCCTCCTGATCGAGCGGGGCGATGACGGGTTGGGCCTTGGGCCCTGTCTTTGATTCTGCGCTGTTGAGGCCGTCGTCTTCGACGAGCCGCTGCACATGCAAGAGCCCATCTTTCTCGGCAAGCTCGCTGTCCGCTGAGACGCAATCGCCGGTTTCGCCCAGGCATTTGAACACCTCGGTGACGAGCTCCGCTGCCTTAGGAGACGCCAAATCCAGCTCCTGCGAGAGGTCAATTGTCAACAGGCGGCGCGTCTCGTCCTCGGACCGGATGGACCGAAAAAGGCCCGTCGCAACCTGGTATCCCGGGAACACGGTCCCCGATATCGACCCTGAGTGGGTCACCCACAGCATGGCAGTACTTTCCATGGCCAGCGCCTTCACAGCAGTGAACAGCTCCTCCGACATACTCATCAGCAGCGGCTCTTCAGTCTCGAGGAAGGAGACCACGAGCTTGTTGGCCAGGACGCCAACGGTGTTCCACTCTGCTGAATCAACGGAGAGGCCGAGACTGCTCAGGTTCTCTGCAACGCTGCTCATAAGTTGGAAGACCTTCTCGGACGGCTTTACGGGGCGCACCAGGAGGACATCCGTCGTTGTGTACGCGAGGTCGCGCTTGACTGAGGAAATCATGACGGACAGCTGATGGGCGTCAGCATGATCTTCGGAGTCTTGGAACCTCTGGTCGACTCCGGAGAAGCCACTGCTCGTAAGCAGCTCGGCCCAGGCCGCTTCATCCAGCCGAACGGTCGCGAGATCCTTGCCGTCAAAGTCTCGCCACCATCTCGGGTCGGCACCCAAAACAGACGTGGTGTGACACGGCGAATGGATGATGGCCCGTACTATCAGCCGGCCGTCCGGCTTGAGGAGCTTCTTGATGTTCTGCAGGCCTGAAGCGAGATCAGTCGTGGAGAGCAAAATGTCGTCCAGGATCACGTAGTGATACGATCCCTTTTCGACGTCTTGGCCCTTGAGCGTCTGCGAGATATCCAGGGTTTTGAGCTCGAGCAGAGCATGGGCTTCGAGCGACTTGGCAATGGCGTCAAGAGACTCCGCCGTCCGGGCCGTGAGCGTGTATCGCGAAAGGCGGCTGGGCTTTCCCGCGAGACGTTTGATCACGCCTGAGCTAGACGCCGAGGCGAATCCATTGCCGATCTCGAGGATCTCGAGGTTGGGATTCAAGTAGCTGGCTTGATTAAGGATATCCACAATAACCTCATCCGTAAAACCCCGAGCCATAGACTGGTCGATGTAGTCGTAGATGAATTGGTCGTTCAAGACCTTGCCGGCAGGGGATTGCTGCAAAATCTTCTTCATCCTTGATCCGACCTCGGAAACGGCAGCGAGGGAAGGAGCGGCGTCCTCATCACCGGGCAATATAGTTGGCATTTCCAGTTCCACGGCCGAGACGTGCGAGCTAAGCCATGCGCTGTAGTTCCTGATTGCACTCTCGTCATCGAGCCCGGCGTCTTCTGTCTCGGGAATTGCAGCCTCCTGCTGAACCAACTTCGAGGCAGCCACGTCGTTGCGTTTGGCCGGCCGGGTCAGAGAAATGGGCGAGCGCCTGACATCGGCCTTCCAATCCAGTCGTGCAAAAGACGTCTTCGTTCCGGATGGATTCACTCCTGCGGCCGCCACAACGAAGTCCTCCAGCACCAGCATTGGCTCATTCCATGCTTCATCGGAAAGGATCACGGTGGCAGCCGCCCTTGCCGTGCTGACTTCATTGCGTGTGACGTAGCCCTTCAGGATTGATCCGGGCTCTGTGGGAGTCGAGGCACTGATGTACAGGCTCCCGATCGAGCTGGGCAACATAACGGCATCCGTCTCATTGTTGCGGCCGGTGCAGGTCAGCATCTGGAACGCGGCATCGAGCATGACCGGGTGCAGTGGCAGCGGGTACTCGTGTTCCTCCGCCATGGTGGCCGCCGTGTCTGGAGTCTCGAGCTCGCAGAATCCCCAGCCCGAGCCAGCGTTCATCTTGATGATATTGCGGAACGCCGGGCCAAACTGCAGTCCGTAGCTGTGTAGCCGGTCATACGTGTTCTGAACAGCAAGCTGCACGCTGGGACGAGCTTGGTATTCAGCGTACTTGAGCCGGTGTGCCTCCCACTCCAGCTCGGCCTCCATGCCCTTTTCGACCTCGTTGGGCCTGCTGTCATACTCTATACGGACCAGGCCGGTGCAGTGCGTGCTGGCCTCGTGCGTATCGTCCACGCTCATGATGGAAAAGTGGGTCCACGCAAAGAAAGGGGCCTTGGTCCCGGTCTGGTGCGGCGCGAGCTGGAGCAGGGTCTCCACGGTAGCATCCTGCGATGCGAATACGATGGGCTTGTGCCAGAAAATGTCACGGAACTGGAAGCCTCGAGCCGTCCCTGCTGCTCCGTCCACTGTTCTCTGACAGGCCTCCAGCACCATGGCGATGTAGACGGCGCCAGGCAGGATGAGCGATCCAAAGACACGGTGGTCCAGCAGCCACGGCACCTCTGCAGGAGTAAGGTAGTTCTTCCACGAGGGCTGGACCGAAATGTAGTCCCGCGTTGGAGCACCGAGCAAGTCAGACCTGGGCTGTCCGTTGGTCCCCGCCCAGACGACGCTGCGCACGCTGTGCCAGTAGCGCGTCTTGTGGTTGAAGGGGTACCTGGGCAGATCTGGCAGCGGCTGTGTTTTAAGGACGGGGCCCACCGCCGTCGAGTTGACTCGGGACAGCAGCACGTCGAATCCGGCGCTCCAGAGCCTTCCTGCTGCCGATAGCGCTGTCTCGACCGCATCGGACCCTCGCTGCAGCATAGACGCGTAAGCGATTGTGGACGGATAGGTACCGGAGATCGCAGCCATGATGTCGCGCAACGGCCCCTGAAGCGCGGGGTGAGGACCAATTTCGACCAGAGCGTCGACGCTTGCCGTGCCCTTGCGGCGGCTGCGCGAGTCACGGGCTTGGAGAAGAGACGTGACGGCATCCGAAAACCTGACAAGGCTGAGGAGATTTCGGACCCAGTATTCGGCACCCATCTCAGCTGCCGGAATCTCGGAGCCGGTGACAGACGAGAAGATGGCCACATTCCGGACGTCGCTCTCCCGAGGGCTGATGTCTTGGACGTCGCGGAGGTACTGCTCGGCAATGACCTCCATGTGAGGCGAGTGATAGGCCGTCGTGACAATGAGCCTGCGACACCAGACGTCGTCCGCCTTTAGCAACGCTTCTACCTCCGTCACGGCCGCGTCATCCCCCGAGATGGTGACACTGTTGGGACTGTTGACACACGCCACAACCGCCACACCGGCTCGAACGTTGTCGAGGTATGCCTGGGCTGATGCGGCCGGCAGTCCAGCCGCCAGCATAGCGCCGGGGCGGTCCGGTGCGAGCTGGCTGACCTCAGCGGAGCGGACGCCCCTCCAGTAAGCAGCCTTCCAGGCGTCCTCACGGCTCAGGGCGCCGGCGGCATAGGCAGCACCAATCTCTCCGCTGGAGTGGCCTACCACAGCCTTGGGAAGGATGCCCCAGTGACGCAGGAGGTCTACTAGCGCAACCTGCACCACAGTGCAAAGCGGCTGCGACAACTGGGGCTCGTTGATCCGGCTGGAGGCCTTGTCGCGGCCGAGCTCAGCGATCACGGACCAGTCGGAAGCTCCCAGGGAGGACATGTAAGCATCTGCCGCCACGACGGACAGTCTGAAGACCGCATGGCTGTTAAGCTCCCGGCCCATGGCGTGCCACTGAGCGCCTTGGCCCGTAAAAATGAATGCACAGGCGGGATTCTTGGCGGCCCGTGGAAGCTTCGGAAGACCACTCTCCAGCGAACTCTGCAGGCCCTTGGTGGAGCTGGCAACTGCAAAGCCCCTAAAATTGAATATCGTGCGGCGCTCGGAGAGTGTGTAGGCCAGATTTGCCAGCCCACTGTTCTTCATCAACGGACTTTCCTTGCCTTCCTCCGACTCGTCGCGGATATGGCCAGCGTACGCTTCGGCCAGACGGGCGACCCCGTCTTGCTCGGGCGAGCTGAACACGAAGAGCTGGCTCCGGGACACGGCAGCCTCAAGCGCCGCACCAACGCTCGCCACAGAGATACCGGAGTCTGTACTTTCCGAAGCTGGCGTGTCAGGAATGGCCGCAGTGCGTGACGTGTTGTGGTTCCCGCTCAGCTTTCTCTCTGTTCCAGTAGCGTGAGCACAATTCCACAATCTCACTATGACTGGGCTGGCAACATTTACTAACCCTCGAGATAGTTTATTACGTCGTCCAGAATGACGTGGCCGTTGGTGCCCCCGTAGCCGAACGAGTTCACACTGGCTCGACGCAGGCCGCGGCTAGGCCAAGGGGTGAGTTCGGTCGGGATCTTGATGTTCTATTCGTCGAGCCGGAGCCGTAGGTTTGCTTCTTCAAACTCGGCGACGCTGGGAATGAGACCCGTCTCCAGAATGAGGACTGTCTTGATGACGCCTGCGATGCCGGCCGCGCCCTCCAGGTGACCAATGTTGCTCTTCACTGAACCGATTAGCACAGGGCCTTGCCCCTCGGCTCTGGCGGCGCCTATGGTCTTTCCAATGGCCAATAGCTCAAGCGGGTCCCCAACAGAGGTGCCGGTGCCGTGGCCTTCGAAATAAGTGGTCTGATCAAGACTAAGGCCGGCTTTGTCGTATACGCACTGAATGAGGCTCATCTGCGCTTCGGCGTTGGGTACGGTAATGACCGGTGTCTTGCCGTCTTGGTTGACCCCGCTTCCCTGTGCACGAAAGGACGTTAACGACAGGATACGAGACAAAAGGACGGAGGTGAATCAACAAAGTGGTCGGCTTACTCGAATCACGGCCCTGATGACATCGTTATTCCGAAGGGCGTCATCCAGGGGTTTGAGCAGGATGATGCCAATTCCCTCACCACGACCATAACCGTTGGCGCGGCTGTCAAAGCAGTGAGAGGCGAAAGGCCCTGACCCCTTCGAATGATGTACACGAGGTGATGATGCTGAGACTGACGTTCTTGCCATATATCTCTGGCCTCGGCCTGGTTAATGAAGCGCATGCTCCAGCGCTTCTAGCCATTCGGGCTGTGTAGGGTAGCTTCGTTATCGCTCATTTTTATAGTCCTGAAGCAAGCAAGGGGATGGCGACACATTGTGCGGTTGACCTCGTTGTTGACCATCGTATTTCTTGTTGTTTGTTCCGGATGCCTTGTGCTCACCGGGCTCATAACGTTAACTAGTATTGGAATGTAACGTAGGATCACCCGTGTCATTGCCAAAAGCTGGACGCGCCCTAATTTCTGGAATGCTGCTTCAATGTTCCACCCCATATTTTCTAACAGAGTGCGAGGCATATAAGCCTAGCTCATAGTTCTGAGTGGGAGCGATAAAGTTAAGGGCAGAGACCACAGGCTAATATGCTTAGGAAGTACCAGTACACAGGTTTATGGGGAGGAAGACTGGGAGTTAGCGGCTCTGTCTATATAAAGCACCGAACGTTCTAGGGATCCCCTCTCCTCCTCAAGCAAGCAAATCAACCTGTGTGACCCCTATATTTCACCAACAATGTCACGCGTCAGTTGCGGCTGCCGTTGTCGCCGATCTGGCATATACCTCCGCAAGCTCGTCCAAGCGCTTCTTGATGGTAGGCGGTCTGCGCTGATACGTGCAGAGGGCCGCGATGACCGCCAGGGCGGAAATACCGATGCACACACGCATATTGACATTGAAGGAGTCAATATACACCTCCCTTACCTTCAGCTGCTGAGGGAGCGGGAAGCTGTAAGTGGCGATGGGTGACGTGTAAAAGTCACTCAGCTCCTCTGGGGTTAGAACGTTCTTGAGCCTGTCCTGAATCATGGTATTCAGTACGATAAAGCTGGAGGCAACGCCCAAGCTTCCGCCGAAAACCCGCATCTGGGCTATCAAGCCTTGTCCGACGGCTGATTGCACGGTTATGGGGTTAGCGAGGTGGTTGTTGTATAACAAATGCCCCGTCACTGTAGGTAGTGGGTGAACGAATGAAGTCTTACCGTGGTCCTCAAACTCAACGGACAAAGAAGTGATGAACGTCGTGGTAGACAGACTCAGGCCCACGCCGAGGCCGAGGATTACCTGAAAACCATATTGCTTCGGCTCAGGGGATGTGGTGTCTGTCAGGGTCGAGAGGAGTGCGCTCCCGACGAGCATGAGAATAGCCGAAACGATCTGGGTCCACCACGTGTTGTTGCGCTTGGCCGAGGCCGCACCCCCCAAGCCAGACCCAACCGCCATGCTGCCCATCAGGGGAAGTAGCAAGACTCCGGACTTGACTGCAGTGTACAAGTTGACGAACTCAGCGCGTAATGGCAGGTTGATGATGGTCAACATCATCACGAATCCGGTACATACTGTGCAGCTAGGACTCACCGTCAGTGCTCGTTGTCTACACTGCTTGCACCAGTACACCGGGGTTTGGGGGTGGGGGTTGCGTGTCTATGGAAGAGAAAGGGCAGACATACAATATTGTACACATCATAACCCTGTTAGTGAGTATGCGATAAGGGAACGGCGAGCGGAGGTGTCGGAGCCTTGGGTGCCGGGATGCCAATCTTTCCCACCAGACGAGTGCAACCCACGAGAGGCCGGCAAGCACCAACACAGCGACAGTAGGAGCGCTGTCCCACGTGTACACCCTGATGGAAACTTGGTTGACGATAAACACCAGTAATACTGTTCCAGCAAGCAACAATCCCAAGCCGAGGTAGTCAACTGATGAGAATGGCAGCTTGGTGTAAGTCTGGAAGTTCCTCGGCCAGGCGAACAACAGAACAAGCGCCGGTATGAACGTGCAAGGACCGCTGGAAGAACATCAGCATAATCTAGGAAATGGTACAGAAAATGAAATGCGGCAAGAACAGTGAAGCAAGAAGACAAAAGGTCGGAAGAAGTATAGAAGCTCACTTCAGCCCGAAAGCCCAACGCCAGGTTGTGTAGGTGGTAAACAGACCTCCGATGATCGGGCCGCACACGCCGGCCACGGCGACGATGAGGCCGAGCAAGGACGAGATCATGGGAACTAGTGCGGGCGGACAGATCTCGGGGTAGACGATCATGGTCATTGAATAAAGTCCGGCGCCGCCTGCGCCTTGCATGGCCCGGAACCCAATGAGCTGGCTCATGTTCTTGGACGCGGTGCACCCAATGGAAGCGCCGAGGAACAAAGCGAACGACCCAAGGATCACAGGTTTTCTCCCGAGAGCGTCGGCAAGCCTCGCGATGAGAACCGCACAGCCTGGGTAAGTTCCGCTCAGCAAATGAAATCTCATACACGTCATGGGCCCTTACCGGCGTAAGACAGCGTGTAGGAGACGACTACCCACGGCAACAGCGTGAGGCTGCCAAACTCGTTTGAGATGCTGTACAGCATCGTGGCCACGATGGTTGTGTCCATGACGGAGAGTAGCAAGCCCATGCCGATGCTGATATGCGGTTCGGAAAGTCAGCCGTGTGTCCAGTCCAGTCTTTTGAGTCTCGTGCGGAGAGGTGCTATACCAAGCGAGGATCACTGCCAATCTCCATGCCGGTATGGGTTCTAGCCGTATCATAAGCTCGTCGCCTACGCCTGGTGACGAGGGCGCGGGCACGACGTCGTGGCCGTTCGCGTCTTCTTTGCCCATATCGTCGGTTGTCGCGATGAGAGCTTCGTGTACGGAGTGGACGTGTGGACAGGAGAGCGCAAAGTCGTGGGATTGCCGGCAACCGTCGTCGGAACAAAGACAAGAAAAGTGACCATCAGGTGACCGAGCGTTCTTGCTGAGTACCTTAGGTAGGTACACAGGTAAGGAACGTTGAATCAGGACTTGACTGGCGCAGACAGTTGGAATGGTCTGACTTGGTGCTGTTGGTGATTTGCGCTCTCAGGACCCCTGACTTCCACACTAATGCTGTACAAGCTGACAAAAGCATGGGCCACTGTGCCCGTGTGCCGCTGTGCCGCTCTGACACACGGTGTTGACGCGGACCTCGGCCGGTTCAAGTTGCGCTCCCTCGTGACCTGGCCCCCTCCTTATCTCGAAACACCCCATGTGGATGGTGCCACGACAAAGTAATTTATTGAATCTGGTTTCCCAACGGATTTCCTCTGCAGAGGAGAAGCGTGGGATGAACATGTTGGTTGTGCTTTCTGGGGTTCTCGACGAATCCGTTTTACCCGAGTGGAACACAGTGTTCCCATACTAGGACGCGCGGCGTTCGAAGGTACCTAGTACCTACCTACCGTAGTTACAGACAAAGTAATTTCGTGAGATGAATGAAGATGGGCCGTTGGCTGCATTCCAACATCTGCGGACGGGTGCAAATATATCGGGCCGCAGAGACTTGGCTATGTCGTAGTGACATGAAGTAACGTTAACTACCTGAGCCAGTTCATCGGGAGGTGAGCAGCCTGCCGAAGGGCAGATACGCTGCGTCTTCACCAACTCGGCGATAGTAACCTGCCCTTCAGAGGCCAGCGTGCAGATCTGGCGCCCAATCACGGGGCCCGCTGCATCCCATCATATTTCCGAACGACGGAAAAGGGGGGG